>JAURVB010014730.1:0-25193 GCA_033002965.1 Piper betle | reverse complement strand
TGGCGGACACTTTGCTGGCTGTGTGTTCGATGGTGCGTCTGTTGTGGCCCATAAGACATTTCATAGGTCTTTGTCTCTTTCCCCTTCTCAACCTCTATAAAAGAACTTTATCTTTGGTTTTGATCTTTAAATATATTTCCTTTTCCTGAAGATATGCTGTCAGGGCAAAGGCTGGAAACCGACAATCATTGAAGGATGCTACTGGTAAAGCTGCGTAAATCTGCTGGATCGTCTCTTCGACGTTACAATGAGCTAGCATTAAAGAAGGTATGTTGTTAGAAAGGTCCACACTTAAACTGACAAGATATTATTTTCACTTACCTCACTGTGTATCAAATATGCTTGTACTATTTATTATTCTGAAGTGCATGTACCATCTTGTTGTGTCCATGTGCTTTTATATGATCATAGGTACATGTTTATGTGTATTGACAGATGAGTTTATTTACATATGCTGCAGCAAGTTGAAATCATACAAAGCTCTGTTATAAAGAATTCCTACTTGGATTAAGAGTCCTTTGTTAATTATACATGTGGTGGTCGCCTTGTGGTCAATACCTTAAATTTCTACAATGTGCTTTTATGATTCATGTGTTCAGGCCAAACTCTGTGGTTCTCTTTCTATGTGAATGTCATTTTAGAATTGGCTGCTGAAGTGTATAATTTATTTCCACAGCTTCAAGGGGCTTCCATGTATTACTCAATTTTTAGCCTGCACGGATTCAGGAAAGATCTATCCCTGATTCTCAAAAAGGAAAAAGGCCCTTATAGCCTATGAATTTTATGCCCTGATTTGTGCTTTTGTGGTAGGAGGAACATAATCCATAGAAAAATTGGCTTTCTGGTTGCTGCATGTTCGTAAAATTCTTCGTGGCGTTGAACATGTTTTGGACTGATTTTCTTACGATAGCATGTTATAAAGTTTAATTCTTCTTTTCATTTGAGCTGACACATATTGTAGAAATTTTTGTAGGACATTCAAGAATTACTTGCTTCCTGGAAGCCGTATTTTGATTCTACCACTTGTGTTCTCATCCATGCTCCTTCCAACAATCGGCATTTATTTTATGATGGGGATAAATCAGTTTTGAATGACCTTGGGAACATTGTACGTGGAATTCCCTTAACTGTTAGGAGGCCCACCTTTAAGGAAACAAAACGTATTTATAATCAGTTGACAACCCTGACCTACGAAACAGAGGTGACAGTTCAATCACAGATTATGACAGGAAATCCCGACCCTTGTAATAATAATAATGAGGGGCATAACAGAAAAAATCCAGTCATTAAATCTGATGGAAAAGCAGGAGAAAGGATCGAGCAATTTGATTCTCCTGATAAATTAGCTAAGTGCAGTAGTTCTACAGGGTTAGCCACTCATATTAAGCCTGATGACATATCTACTGAATCAACTGAAAATCAGGAGACAGCTTTGCATGAAGCTGCAAAATCCGGTGATCCACAAAAGACACTGGAACTTCTTGAGCAGGGGCTGGATCCTTGTGTGAAAGATTCTAGAGGGAGAACACCATACATGCTAGCATCAGAAAAGGAAGTCAGGAATACTTTTAGACGATTTATGGCTTTAAATCTTGACAAGTGGGATTGGAAGGTTGCTAATGTGCCTAGTGCATTGACAAAGGACATGGAGGAAACACAGGCAGTTAAACAGGTTTATAATTTCATTCTTGATCATCGGTCTGGTTTCGTGTTCTTCATTTTTATGAAGCAGTTTTTTAATATATTGAAGAACGAATGGAGAACTTGAATTTTATGTAAGTTACTTATTTCACTCTTTGCAGGCTGAGAAAGATGCGAAAAGGAAAGCAAAAGCCAAAGAAATGAAGAAACTGAAGAAAGCTAAAGAAAAGGCTCAGGTACATGCTTACAGAACAATTTTATCATTGTTTTTCATGTAAAAAATTGTCTTCTGATTGTGTTATGTTTTATATTCTTGCTCAAATGAGCTTTGATGCTTTAAATCAGAACTCCTTAGTCTTCACTGTCCTAAATTTGGCAAAGAACATATGTGAAAATTATTTACCTCTTACTGCACTTGTCCTTTCCGGATGCATCTCTAACTAGGTTTATTTAAAAAATGTCATGGATGCACTTGGTCGAACTTTATTTGGATACTGCATTGAGGAATTCATGTCTAATATTTCATTTTTTCCCCTCTTTATTTGCACGTCATATTGAAACATCAAACTATCAACAAAAATGAAGTTAGCTTATTTGATAGGATGATGACAAATAATTGAAGGGGCTTTTTCTAAGTGGGTAAGAGCTAACTGAGATCACAAATCATAAGGTTAAAAACCTCCAAATGATTGCAAGAATTGACACTTGAAGCAGAAACAATTTAGTACAGATAATGTAATTCACACTTAAAGCACAAGTAAATGAAGATCGACATAATAAGGCTATTAATAAACTTTGTGTGGCTCCAATAAACACAAGTTTAAATTCACAAAGATCCTTGCTTTAGAGAACAAGTTAAATTATACAAGTGTCTAAGTGACTTTGAACTTGTTCACTTAGTTCTTTAAAGCGATCAAGTCAAACTCAAGAGAACTAAGTGAAGTGTGTACTAAGAGTATACAAAGTAAAAGCAAACACAGAGGAGAATAAGGGATAGAGACACGATACACAAAAGTCTATTAAAGAGA
This sequence comes from Piper betle, assembly GCA_033002965.1. Classification (NCBI taxonomy): domain Eukaryota; kingdom Viridiplantae; phylum Streptophyta; class Magnoliopsida; order Piperales; family Piperaceae; genus Piper; species Piper betle. Next base: position 22,524 of record JAURVB010014730.1, on the reverse strand, counting down.
TTTGGAACCCCTACTCCTTTCTTCTATCCCTTCCACTCCCTATGGAAAGGTAGATCTTCTTAGTTTCACTCTAGCAACCAACTTGTTGGCCTGCAAGCAATGATAAGCCTTTTTTACAAGCACCAACCAAATGTTAAGGAAGCCTACAACAACTTTTAACACCCTCAAAGCATCTACCATAGAAACTAGTCCACTCCTTCACCAAACTCTCACCTTGCGCCAAAGAAGTAATCGACAAGCTAGTCCACTCCTTTACCAAGCTCACACCTTGAACCAAGGAGCAATCCGCAAGCTAGCATCTTCTTGCCTAGGCCAAATGCTTACACACATTTCCAACACCTTGGAAGTTTATAAATAAATCTCACAACATTTGAAGCTTACCTCGTGTTACACCGTGGAAGTAATGAGATTTCAAGTAAAATGAATTGCCAATACTAATTCTAAGGCTTGAGCATCCAAGAAGTCTAGCAAGGTCAATGTTTTCAAACACATTTCCTAAGGCCCTATTTATAGCCTAAATAGTAGTCGTTAGCACTTGAATCCTCTAAGTTTGCTTTCTTCAACAACTAACTTTGACAACTTTTTAAATGATCGATTACTGAACGGCCTAGCGAAGTCCCTATCGATCTCTCTGCATATCGCGTGAAGTTGCCTTTGCTGAGAAGTTTGGTCACCTTGGTTGCCCGTGTCTCTACAAAACATCCCTAACGCATCTTGGGCAATTTCCTTTGATATTTTTTCTTTTGCTGATGTAGATTTTGGCTGCCGATGTCCTACTGAAGTTCACACTCGAACTTTTCCTCTTTCGTGATTGCTAGTTCAGCTGGCCAAAGTCTTTGACGAAGTGGCTGCTGAACTCATCATGAAAGCCCTAGACTTGATCTTCCTGGCTTCGGCTGCCGAAGTCCCGGCCGAAGTAATTGCCGAACTTCCTCGTTCTTCTATGTCTTCTCCAAGTCTTGATCGTTTGAATTCCACAAAGTGTACACAGACTTTTAAAATGTGTTTAGAGAGTTTGCAATATTGTCTCATCAAAATAAGGATCAACAGTTATAAGTTTCGCCAGCTTTAATAATTGTTGAAAATTGAAGCTACGACCAAAATGGAATCCCATTGAAAGGCCTATTTATTATTAGGTTGTGATTAACTGGTTGTCAAGTAAGATTTAGTTATGAGTGAATGCTTTTAACTTTACATAGGCTTGTTTGGTTATGAGTGTATTTTTGCATCACTCATGTAGATGAACTACTAGAATTTATTTTGGTGAATCAAAAGGATGTCCAAGCTGCCATCTCGAGAAGAGTTACTTATGCTGCCATCTTATATATCCACTTGCCTAGGTTCAATGTCGCAATCTTCTTGAAATTGAAGGCTATTGTAGAATTGAATGTAGACTTTTGCTAGCTTCTTTGGAGGCCTCTGGATATCTATCATCTCTTTGGTGCAGGCTAAAGCTCAGGCTGAGGCAGATGCTCAGGGCCAGAAATATTCAACATTAGCCAAAGGTTCGAGACTTACACAGAATCAAGAACTTAAAAGACATCCAATGATCAATGCTGCATCGAACTTATCCAAGGAGGTAATATTTTTTAAGTACCGTTCCTTTTAAACAAAAGCTTTTCATTGTTGTTTGCACTTCATACCTAAAATACTTGTCAACAGGATGAACAGAAGAGAGCACAAGCAGAAGAAAGGGAAAAGAGGGCTGCTGCCGCTGAAAGACGGATTGCAGCTATGAAATCTTCCACCATGCAACCTGCAGGCATCGAACAAAAATTTGTTGGTAGCACGACATCTACAACTACAACCACCAGCACCACAGATGGTATCAACTGCTCTTGCTGCGCGACTTCCCTGGCTGGGAAAATACCCTTCCACAGGTATCATTACAAATATTGCAGCGCGTCATGTATGCATGTTCACAGAGAGATGCTCGAGGATGGATAGGCGGTAAACCCTGTCACATTTACCGATCGAACACACATCAAAGAAATGTTAATTACTGTTATATTATTGCATATGGTAGTTTATTATTAATATTATTATTTATTTGGAAGCTGTGAGATTTTGATCTCATCATCTTTGCACTGACAAGCTAATAGTTGATAGGGAGCATGTGATCTCATCTGAGTTATGTTGTCTAATTCGTCTGGCTGTGGAAGGAGAACATAATTGCCCCCTACTTAAATAATACGCCAGGAACCACAAACCTGATTAAATCAAGTGTTAAGGCATTTAGGATCTTGGATTCCAGTGTTCCATATCCTTTTTTTTCTCCTCGAACTGTATCATATCTGTTCGAGGGTTGACCACTGTTTAGTGCATTCACAGGACTCAGGAGTAAACCATGAAACGGGGAGCAAAGATGAAATTATTAACCAAGTTCGAAAGTAGTATTAGATATCATGATGGGCACCCCAATGATAAACCTGGCGATTGCTAAAAACATCAATAGAAGGCTTGCTGCTGAAAATCCCCAAAGTAAGAAGACTTTCCATAAGACATCCCATGTGCCAGCTCTGATCTCTTTTTATTTGACCCCGTGAATTCATGAAGCCCTCCTAAATGAGCCAATTTTTTAAATAATATTTTTTTTTAAAAAGCAAAATATAACTTTTTGTTTTTAAAACACATTCATTGCGCGGCAAGTGTTATGTTCGCTGATACAAGCACTCTTCTTAGAAGGCTTTTAGGCTAGGGTTGCCACCTGGTTGGATTTGATATGGGTTTTGCAAGACCTGAACCCGAACCCGAACCCGAACTCAAATTTATACATAAAAATTTTCTTTTGATTTATACCTAGACCCAATTTAAAAAACTCTGACTCAAACTGAACTCAAACCAATAATAAATATATTACATGCATTCACATAAAATTGCATAGAAATTTTAATTATTTTATGATATTTTTCCTTACTTATAATAAAATATAATGCATTCTAAAAGATATTTCATATATATATATATATATATACTAAAATATATATTAAAACATCAAAATTTGAAACGAAAACTAAATAATTTTCGGGTTTGGTCCATTAACCCGAACCTGGACCTAATATGAATCGGCTACTAATAAAGACCTGATCCCAATATAATTAGACCCGAACTCGATATTTTTAAATCGGGTACCTAATTTATTGGGACCTGACAGCAGTGTTGTGAAAATTGTCGATTCCAAATTGGAATCGGCCGATTCCACTGGATCGGTGGGAAACTGATTCAAAAACTATTTGATTCGGTTTCATCCGAATCGGGCTATGAATCGGCCGATTCGAGCTGATTTCGGACGATGGCGATAGACGGTGTGCGGCGACGGCGGGGCAGGGCGGGGCTGGGTGGGGGGCAAGGGGGAGGATCTGAAGGGGCAGGGTTGGGGGCGCAAGGGGGCGGGGACGCAGGGGGAGGCAGCGGGGTGGGGCGGTGGCAGCAGGGAGGGACAAAGCGGGGCTGGCTGGGGGAGGTGGGGAGCGCCGGATGTAGGGCAGAGCAGGGAGCGGGGTGGGGCGGGGCAGGTCTGGGGGGAGGGGGGGCACGGTGGCTATGGCAGCGATGGGGAAGGAGGGCGGATGCGGGAGAGAACGGGCGAAGGGGAAAGAAATACCTGTGGTGGCATTCTTGTAATTAAAACTTGACTCGTGTTCGACCCGAATAAAAAATAATAACTAACTCTAAATATTTTAAAAAAATCTTAAAAAATATCATAAAATATAATACACACAATAATATTAAAATGACATCAATATTTAATTTTTATATATTTATGTTATGAGTTGTCAAATTATTATATACGACTGATTCAGACCGATGCAACTGGACCGATTCTTGTCTGATTTAGGCCGATTTCGACTCCCTCGAAAATCGATTCCGATTCCAATTCCGATTTTTGTAACCATGCCTGACAGCAAACCTATTTTGGGCTAGGCATCTTCAAAACTTAGTTACGTTCAATTTAAAAATAATTTTGAAAATATATTTGATTTTATTATTTTTCTAAAAATAAATATTACATTAGATCCTTGAGATATATTTTTTAATGAAATTCCTAGAAAATATTATTAGTCTATTATATTAATCTTTGCAACGCATGTCTGTCTAATAAGCCTAGTAAAATATTTTATTTTTGTTGTATATTTAATATGGAGTATAAGTGGGATATTTTATGGTAATTTTGAAATTTTGTAAACATATATTTTGAAATAAAATAAAGATACTTAATGTGGCTTACGTGGGCGTGGGGAGTTAGACCCATTCCCATTCATTTCACATGTCATTAATCCTTACATCCCTTATAAGACGATTAACTTTTGCTTATTTTTATGATCAATTAATTATGCATCTTTTAAAGCTCCTTAATTCATACACCCTTCTAAGTTATTAATTAATACTAATATATATTATTCATAGAAGGTTGACTACATATAGGTAATGGATTACCAATCATGCATTATAGTAAAAATATTAATAACCTTTTACCCCAAAAAAGAAGGATTTATATTAATATCGCTAATTGGTAGGAAAAATCAAAATAAATTTTCAAAAAGAGAAATCTACTTTTATATATATTAATAAGAGGGAAACTCAATACTTGTTTCAAATTAAAAGTAAGGGAATCAGCCAATAAAAATACAAGAAAAATCTAAAAATTACAATCAAAATACATCCTACTGAGGGTCACAAATTTAAATCTAGTTAACCACAATTCTTTAAAAAAATAATAAAAATACCTTTCATGGCAAAAGGTCATGGGTACAATCCCGACTAACTATAATTTTTAACTTCCTTTTAAAGAGAGTCTATAAAATTGTCTTAAAAATATAATAAGAAAGAAAATAATTATAATTTATCTTTTTATTCAAATAAAATATATCTTTAAAGTCAATCACAGTTTATATTAAAGAAATTAAATTATTATATATATCGCATTATTCAATGAGAATTTATATACATAATTAAAATTTATCAAATAGGATTGAATATTGGACTGATATTAAAGTAGGACAATCAGCCAATTAAAATACAAAAAAATAAAATAAATTACAATTATTGTATCTTTAAAATAAAAATCTATTTCTAACTTATCAAATGTTTATCATTTAAGAATAAAATTGAGAATTTATCTACAAAATTAAAATTTATCTTTAAAATATATGTAATTATCATCTATCTCATTATTTAATAAGATAAAAAATAATTATTTTTGCAATGCATCTTTTATGTCTAGTTTTAATTAAAATGCTAAAAAGTACCCTGAAGATATAAAATTAAAAACAATAAATTATTTTTTTTAAGCGTCAAGGGGTGCCTAGATAGATGCCCCCTTAGCAGTGGTCAGCCACCCCAACATCAGTGGCAATGTGCCCGCCTCCGACTATGGGGGGACATGGATCTAGGGCCCCATCATCAGGCTGCCCCGCCCATAAAACAAAAAACATATAATAAAAAGAAAGAAAGAAAGCCGGTTGCCGGCCGGTGCCGGGCTTAGAAGGGGCCAGATCCGCTTGCCATAGTGATGGCCGACCACCCCATCGTCCATGTATCAGGTTAGGGCTTTATCGGATTTTAGTCTTGCCTTGTTCAAGTTAGTATCGAGTCGAATCAAGCGAGCTAGAACCAAACTAATTTTCAAAATATAAGTATGGGGCTCATATGACCATATGAGCATGTTATAGTAGATGAGTATGCCCGGCATACATATAATAGATAGAACAGAACTAGAGTTATCAGTGTATACACAAGGTATACATATAATTTTTATGAGTTAGCCAGGATTTTAGGCCTAGATTAAGGTCAATGAAGCATTTAACATCCGTTTGAGATTTTCTAGGTATTTCATTTGCATGCAATATAAGAATTTTGGATCACTTGATTGTGCCCCTGTGGGGCCAATTTGATTGAATTCGGGGTTCGAGGCCTATTTAACCTTCTTGCTTTGATTCTCGCCTCTAAAGTTACTTTTAAGACTCGAGTCAGTTTTGACTTTAGACGGTCTCAATCTGAGTTTTTTGTTCATATGTATATTATACATACTCATAAGTGGGCCCTACTAGGTCACTTAGTTGTCGACTGAGACGTGGCAAAATCTGAGCTATCCACACAAACCCTAGTTTTCTCCTATTTATATTTCAAACATTTCCATTGATTTTCCAACCTTTACACCCATAGCGCCGCCACCACTTCGGCTCACTGTCAGCAAGGCTCCGCCTCACCCCCAGCCACTGGATCAGTAGGTCCGTGACCACCTCGGGGCCAGCTATCAGTTCGTACCCATGATTGCCACCGACGTCGCCGCATTCGCCGCCTGTGACGGCTTTTTTACTGTCCGATTTTCGCCGCCACTGCCACCATTTTGGGCCATTTTCCGGCGCTAGCGACTATCCTCCGACAAAGCCAACTATCCCAAAAGCTTCATCTTGCTGAAATCTTCCATTTGGGGCCAACACCGATCTCTGCCGTGGCCGCGATCGCCACCACCATCACATTCCCCATCCTCCCCTCTAGCGGTCACCATCGACGGTAGCCTCCACTGCGCCGCCGTGAGCATTTTCCGACAGCCGACACTACTGCCTTTTGTTCGCACATTTGCCTGTGACCGTGTTCGCCATCCGCATCGCGTCCACCTGGCTATGTTCGAGTCTGCTAGTCCAATCTCGTGTCTATGTCCATCAGTCCAGTTCATGTCCACCCAGTCAACCCAACCCAATTTTTCAATTAACCCCAACTGTTTTGGTTCAACTCGGTTCAATCTAGTTCAACTCGTTTTCGGTCATTTCTCGACCATTTTTGGTAATTCGAGAACCTTTACATTAGTTTAGATGCATATTCATACTGTTTAACATATTTGGATATTATAAGTATTTTTATTTATTAATTATTTTATTTATATATTTATTTATTCATGATTATTCATTTCTTATTATTTATATATTTGTTGACTATGGTGAATGATTGTGTGACTAATTATTGTTATTGATAATGTATATATTCATAGATATTATTTTTGTTCATGTTTATCTTATTTTATTTAATTAATTGATTGATTATTAATTATTTCTTACTCGTGTTATTATTTATGTAAAACCCACGATTCGAGTTAGGGTTTTATATTCAGAACCGGTCGGGTCGACCGTTATTTTTTTCGAGTTGAGTCAGTTTCAGGACACGTGTACCGAGCCGATGCCAGTCGCGTGTATGAGCTATGAGGGTCATGCGTACCCAAGTATATGATGATAACGTCATGAACACAGCAGAACAGAATGAGTTATCAGATATATGAGAGTATGCCAGTCATTTTTTTTATTATTTTTATATATAATGGATCGTAGAATTAGTTTTAGGCCGTTTATCGCGTTAGGACGCGTTACGGGCATTTTGGGTGGGTTGATAGTTCTAGAGCATATCATTACGATGTTTGGTATTTGTTTGATTTTATGGGATTTTTCCCAAATTTTTATGGAATTTTTCTTACGACTTAAATATTATATTTGACTCGAGTCGGAGACGAGTCAAGTAATATTTACGAAATTGCCACCCAACCATCTCTTCTCCACCCCCGACCTTTCCTCCCCCACGCCCAAACCCTAGCCGCCGCGCCGCCCCTGTTCGCGCGCCACCGCCGCCACGGCCGACCCCGCCTGGCCGTCGATCGACGCCGCCCAGCCCGGCCACGGCGTCGCCCTGCCGCCCCGACCAGGCCCGGCCACGAGCTGGCCGCCGCGACGCGAGGAACCACCGCGGTGACGCAGCGCTTGCGTCGCCGATCGCGCCGCCGCCGACCGTCGCCACCACGATCAGGTGGTCGGCTCGACGTCCTCGACCCCTCAGCTGCCTTTCCCGACCGGAGCGGAGGCCATCGCCGGCCTAGCCGGCCGGATCTAGCGACCCATCGCCGCCGGCCCTGTTTTAGCCGTTTTCCGGCGAGCCACCACCTCCGTTGGCCGCGTCGACCTCGTAGATGAGTCGGGGTCGCCGAGCCGGTTCCGAGGGTACCCAACACGACCCCTTTCCGACCAGTAGACGCCGCCGGCGATTGTCGCCGGAAAACCACCGGAAGTCGCCGGAAAACCGCAAGCCGCTGCCGGAAAACCGCCGGAAAATCGGAATTTCTGGGATTCGTCAGAATTCACCGGATCTTCCGCGGGGCTCACCCAGTGGAGCCCGATCGAGCTTCGGACGCCGATGAGCGCCAAATTTGAGCTCCGAGACGCGCGACGGAACCCTAGCCGTCGCCGATTGCCGACGATGTGAGGTATAATTACCTCCGATTGATTTATTTAAAATTGATTATTGTTAGCACAGCATGCTAGGACTAATTATTGATGTGATTAATGCTTAATTACGAATGAAGTGATAAGAGACATGATTTGATGAATAGTGCTTGAATGTAAGTGATCTAATAAAGTAGATCAGGTCAGAGCATGATAAGTGACCACGACATAAGTTACAGACACATAATAAAATTAGTATGAATAGGATGAGCTAGGATTAATTATTTTTATGATTTTCTGATTGTTATGTTGATGGATGCTTGCATTGTGATTGTGATGTTATTGAGTTTGATGCATCATTTAGTTAGCGGGCGTTAGTATTTAGTTTTGATGTGTAGGTACGGAGTAGGAGCTCGCCGCCTAGGCGCGATGACACGCTTGGAGCTTCTACCAGGTCCGTTTAGGACTCGTCTGTTTTAATCTTTTCTATTGTATGTTTGATTTATTGTCTGCAGGACGGGTTAAGTGGCGTTTTATCGGATCCCACTTAACTCGGGCCATTTAATCGAACATTTTCCGGATTAATAACCCCTCGAGGATGAGATCCCTCGAGGTTGATTTCGAAAACAAGATCCACCAAAAGTTGCCTTCGGGCCTATTATGTAACTCCCTACCTAAGCCTATATATATATAGTTTTCGTGTTTCTGTGAGACGAGAGATGGAGAAATCGACTGCACGTACCATGCAGAGGATGCCGTGACAGTCAAAGCGGGCTCTGGATTAGTGCCAGCGGACTGTTCCATTCCCGAGGGATCCTGACAACTCCGCGTTTGAGTTCCTCACACCCGGAGAACGTGGAGGTTTACGGGTACTGTTTAGTACAGCGCATGTCCGGACTTGTGGTTCAAAGGGTACTAAAGGCGACTGCCTGAGAGTACTCGGCCTTCGTGCTCAAGGCCAGGAGAAATATGGAGGTAAGGAGAGGGCTTAGGATAAAGTTTCACGAGAAGTACTGAAAAGAAGTGCTGAGAGTAGCACAGTACCAGCAGCAGAGCAGTAAGTTCGGGATGCTACCGGGTCTGCAGCCCAGTGGCTCCTCAGTAGTGCCCTTCAGAGTGTTCTTGAGGAAGTATATGGTTTTCTTTCATATGAGAGTTTGCTCTCATAGCCAGCTTGTTATAGTTATTTTATTTTCCGGACCAGTAACACTTGTTACTGACGTGTTTTTATACTATATGTAGGTAATAATCATGAGTTGGAGGAGCCAGCTTGGACGGAGGAGCAATGAGGTCTTGTACACACACACATGTTAGATTTCTGAATGTTTAATATTGTATTATTATGTTATTATATTGTGAATGACATGAGTAAATGTTTGAGCATGATGATATGATGTGAATGAAATGCTAAGACAAGATAATAGAATGCAAAATATGATCAGAGTTGAGCAGCGGAAGCGTAGTGGGTTGAGACCCGAGCTTCAGAATGAATTCATAAGATGTTAGATTTTGTGTGATTGTTAATGCATGCCGACATATTTGTATATATATTATTTTGACAGGGTGGGCCCATAATTGCACTTTTAGGGGAGACCCTGTTAGTTTTACTTCAGAATTTTCATCGATTTTGCTCGTAATTGTGATGGTGTGAAATTTAATTTGCATGTCATTCATGTAGTACCATGTTAGGATTTTGTGCATGCATTCATTCATGACAGATCGTATCTTCATCTTAAGACGCCGAGATTGGATCCGCACGAGTTAGGTTCGCGTTAGCCGACCTAACCGGGGCCTGTAACATGCCGGTTTGGTTCACGAGTGTGAACCGGATTTGGGGTGTTACAATTTATACTTATTTAGGCGTATGTTCGCATATTTAATATTTATATTAATATTCTTCATGATTAATTAATATTATTTATATATTTATCTATTTATTTATTCATTTAATTATTTGTTTGTTTATTTAATTATTTATATGTTTACTAACACGAGCATAAATGATATTTACCTGTGCTTCACCGTGTATTTATATAGTATAATTATATTATTATTTTATTATTTGAGTATTATTTAGTTCATTTATTTATTATTTACCTAATTATCTATAAGTGTATTATTTTTTTATTTTTTTATTTATTATTGTTATATCTCAATTTACGTGTCAGGTGTTTAGTTGTATGCTTGTTAGCACTATTTTTTTATTAAGATGTATTGATGGTGCGAGCATACACCACGAGCATGCATCATATAGAGATGCTAGTGTTTTGCTTAGCAGTAGTTTTCTATGTAGGTTACAAAGCTCTGAGCTCGTCGTAGATGTGTCAATGCGCTTGGAGTGTGGACTACAGGTCCGTAGGACTCTCTCTCTCTGTTTGACCCCTTGCGTATAGAGTTTAATTGTGTTTTAGACGTAAGACGATATCGGCGGTGTTTTATCAGAACCCTCTGATGTCAAGCTATTTAGTCGTGTTTCTACACATGTTTAATAAAACTACAAGGATGAGATCTCTTGTGCTGGTTTTTGAACTGAAGCTCCACAAATATATGATATAAGCCTCTTCCCTAAACCTATTATATAAGTACGCTCATTTTTATGGATTTCACAAATATGAGGTGTGCGGTATGGAGATATGTATGGACCACATTAGTACTCCTTCAAACCCTGAGGTAGTGCGGTGTATGAGGGTACTTCGTAACGCAACATATTTTCCGAATTTATGGCACTAACTTAGTTATTCCTTTTGCCATTCGAGTACCGTGGAGGGTGCATCATGGAAGATGTGAGGGCGTAAGTGTTGTATATATGAATATGAATATAAGTCGTGCATGCGAGCTGGCACTTGTTTAAGTATATTTGTTTACCGCCCAGTGTGAGGCAACTCTGAAGTTTCATAAGTTTTTGTAGGTAATAGAATACTCATTTGCCAGTTTGTATTAGTTATTGATGTTTTTCATATAATATATGTAGGTTTTGCAAATCCTGAGTTGGTTTTAGTAAAAGGATAGAAAGAACGTTAGAAGCACTTGAGCTAAGTGCAATTATTTATTTTCTAACTTTTATTATACATTCGATGTGTTTTAACAAATATTTAACAATGTCTTTCATTTTCATAATACCAAGAAGGTTGTTTTGATCTATTTTATTGAGTCTTATCGACCCACATATTTAAACATGACTCGACTCGATCGTAATATTTTTTATTTGGTTTTCATGTGAATCGAAATCGGGGTGTTACAATCTAACCTTCCCCTCGAACAAAAATAAAAGTAGAGAATATTATAGTCAACTACCCAACATCCTTGGCTTTCATTAATAATTTCATTTTTGGTTTTTGTTATTTTTATTATAAGAATAATTTTTAATCTTTTAATTGAATTTCTCTTTTTTTTATATAATTTGCTTCACTTTCCTACCAATTAATAATATCAATAAAATACTCACTTTTAAGGTGAAAAGCTCAAATATTAACTCTAAAGTTTTAAAAAATCTGCCGGTTTTTCTTTGGAAAAAAAACCAAAAAAACTTTCATAAATAAATCTATATAATTAACTAGAGGTGGGCGCAGACATTCGAATTACCGAGTCCAACCAAAGTCTCAAGCATGTCCGACCGAATTTAACCCAACAAAAATAAACTAAACATGGGCATCTCTTTGTGTGACCGAACAATTGACTGAGTTTTCGATATTTTATATCTATAATATAATGCTTTTAATATTTGTGAGGCTAATATTATGTTCTATGACAATTCTAAATAATGAGATACATTAAGTTTATACATAATATTGATACTTAATATATAAAATAACCCAAAATGACTTACATAGAAAAAGGATAAAAGTCATCTTCATATTCACTGAACTAATTTTGGGCACATATTAAAGTTTCAAGTGTTTTTGGACTCAAATTATTCCTAATTGAGCCTATTGGTTACTCTATAATGCTAAATGCCGATTCGAAGGCGACAGTTGACATAAGAATGACTAAAATATCTTTGAGCAATTTTTCCCAAAAGAAGATATTTTAATATTTTCAATCTCTACGATGATAATAATATATCAAATTCCTCATCTACTCCATCCACAAAAAGAATAGTTGATTCATCTAAATAATGCTCTAAATCAGTTCGTGTTAGCTCCTTTGATGAATATTTCATAATCAACTTTATTATTCCTTGCAATCTCCTATTTAAGCTTCCAATAAGACGAACACTTGATGAACTTTCAATTCCAATAGAGAACTTGTTTGACACATATATAGTTATAAATTTCACATCAATCTCATTTTTTGAATTTTCCAATTGTAATATAATATTTCTTTATTCAAATATTTTTTTTAAAAAATAATTTTAATTTTTATGCTAATTGACATAAGAGAAACTAAGAAAAATAAAAATAATAACAATTATATAAATGAGATATTAGTTGTTTGTGAGAAAAAAATATTTATAATGAAAAAATAATTAGATAATAAAATAAATATGATATGAAAATAATTTCCTATATTGATCAAATTTTGATCGTGTCTGACTATGACTAACTTAACTGAAGAATTTTGACCTTGAAAGACTGACTTTTTGTCTAAGGTTAAGTGGATAGACATGGACAATGTCTTATCTGATATCCGAGCGACTGATGCCCACCCCTATAATTTAGTGCACAAAAGTTCACGTTATAAAATCGTTATAAAATGAAATGGCAAAATAGACTAATAAATGAGTACGTATTGTATCTATATATTATTTTTCGAAGGCATACTCATTGTGTATATTGATGCCAATAATCGATCTTGTTGGGTACATTGCATCCTTCATCTTTCATTTTTAAAATTATTGTTCACATTGTTGTGCATAGAACGGTTATTTTTGCCGTCTAATTTCCATAAAAATATATTTACGTCAAAGTGAATTACTACCATAGTTGCAAAAATCGAGGAATCGGCTGATTTTACTTGGCTAGGTACAAACCTAAGTCAAAATGAGATAGAATCGTTTGGGCCAAAAAATCGGACCAAGAATCGGCCTATTCTCACTCCGAGTCTACGACGACAAGAATCGATTGATTCAGGCCAGGGGAGAGATGGGGCGAGGGGATCGGCAGAGTGGGGGAGGGGCAGGGGGCGGCGGCCGTGAGTGAGTCGACTTGTCCGATCGACCCTTGGCCAGCCTCTGCGGTGCCACATGGGGAGGGAAAAAGTTTCCTGGGGTTGAATAGGGTAGCAACGGGAGTACGGAGATAGCATAGCAGCTTAGTATACGGCAAAACAATGTCAGGAGTGCGACTTGATCGAGTGGCTCCCATCCGTCGTGGAGGCCAGGCGATAACTGGAAGGCTAGGGAACGACCCAGTGATGCTTCAGCAGAGGCAGCGACATCAATCAGCAGCGGTGCGGCGGCCAGAGGAGGCGTAGGCAGCGTGAATCGGGGCAACAATCGGGGTTAGGGGAGAAAAGTCGGGGCAAGGGTTTTGGGTGGCACTCTTGTAAATAAAAGTTGACTCGACTCCGACCTGAATAAAAAATAATAACTAACACCTAATAAATTAAAAAAATCAAAAAAAATTAAAAAATCCCATAAATATAATACATTCCATAACATCAAAATGACATGTTATATAATTAATAACACACCCAAATTAATTACCGTTTTTGACCGATTCAAGTAAATTGATTTTTTCCGATTTTTGATGAATCGGTCTAATTCAATGACTCCTTCCAATCTTCGTCTTAAAAACATGTTGTTGTCTACGGTGGACCAAGTTCATCATCCCGTCGCTCTCATTTGTACAGGAACAAGGAACCAATGAGCCTACACAACGATTGAAGATTCCCCCAATCATCATTAAAACTCTTAAACCTTTTTCATCTAATAAAATGAGTACACTTGATATTCATTAGTGTCTTATCTATAAAAAAATAGCCAGGTAAAAATATTTTTTGAATCAAATATTAATGAAAAAAACCATGTTAATTCACATTCTCATTTTTGCAAATGGCAACAAAGAAATAAAATATTATTGAAGAAAATATGGGGAAAAAACATCATTAAAAAGCAGCTATATATAAATAAAAATGAAAAACACCATATAGTCTACCAAACTATTTCACAACAGAAGAAGAGAAGCGAAGCTGGTATCACAACAGTCTTTAATCTTTACGGCAGTTTTACCCCAACCCGGACATACCCGAACTCGATATTTTTGAGTCGGGTCGGGTCAGGTACCCAATTTATCGGGACCCAACAGCAACCCTATTTTGGGCTAGGGCTTTTCAAAACTCAGTTAAGTTCAAGTTGGCTCAAAGAATGGATATATAAAAGCATGGTTGCAAAAATCAGAATCGGAATTGGTTTTCGAGGGAGTCACTGAATCGGATCGAATCGGTCTAAATCGGCTAGGAATCGGTTCAGTTGAATCGGTCTAAATCGGTCTTATGTAAAAATTTAAACTTAGTCGAAATTGGTGGGCTATTAGTTACAAAACTTGTCATTCTGATGTCATTTTTATATTAAGATGTGTATTATATTTTATGATATTTTTTCATATTTTTTTGGTTTTTTTAAAATTATTTGGAGTTAGTATTATTTTTTACTTGACTCAAAATCGAGTAAACTTTTAATTATGAGAATGCCACTGTTGGGAAAGAAATAGCAGGATCTTCCCCCTTTCTCTCTCCCCGACATATCGCCCATCACCTCTGCTGATCGCTGCTACCACCGCATGCCGTCCCCCACCTCCAACGGCCCCGTCTCCCTACCATCTGCCGCCGCCCTATCCCGTGCCCACAGCTCCCCCTGGCTGCCCCCTGCCCCTCACCCCACTAACCCCCCGGCCCTATCCCCGCCCCGCCAAGCCCACCCCATCCCGCCCTGTCTTCCCCCCCAGCTCCCCCTGGCTGCCCCCTGCCCCTCACTCCACTAACCCCCCCCCCCCCCCCGGCCCTATCCCCACCCCGCCAAGCCCACCCCATCCCTCCCTGTCTTCCCCCCCACCCCCCACAGACACCCTGGCACCCCCACCCAACCTCACCCCGCCACACGCCGCCGCTCTATCGTCGTCCCCCCTATCACTTGCCACCACCCCCCCCCCCCATCCCGCCCCTGTCTTCCTCCACCCACCTAGTTGGCAGATCTCCTCTGTCGCCCCCACTTAAATCGGCCAATTCTCGCCGTGTCGACTTGGGGTGTGAATCGGCTTAAATCGGCCGATTTTTTGCCAAACCAATTCGCCTGTATTTCTACTCGGTTTCGCATTGAGCTAATTTAAATCAGCCAATTTCATTTGAAATCGGCCGATTTTTTCATTGATAAGCCCGTTTGAAATTCGAGACCCAAATGAAGCGAGCTTCGATTTATGTTTTTCTTGGCTCGGTACCAGTCCAAGCTTAATATTTGTCATAGAGCACAGGCTATAGCATGTTGGGCCCAAACCCATAACCTCTTAATATAAAAGTCCCGTCGTTGTATCCAAGCGAGTCCCAACATAATGTAAGAGATGATTTACTCATGCTGATATAAGAAAATCAGTTACCATATCATTCAACCGTCTAAGATCTCAACTTGAGCTCGTAAAGCTTGGGGAAAAAAATTTTGAGCTTACATAATAAAACTAGGTGATTGTAATTTTTTTCCATAATATAATCCTTGAATTGAATCACATACTTTCCTCGTCAACCAAGCTCATTTTTTGGCCCATCACAATATACGTGATAAAAAATAGAAGACCTGACCAGGCCATGTGGCCAAACTTGTCTGCCCCTTCAAGGCTGTGCAAGTGACATGCATATGCTGTGGACAGAAAGCAGAGTCATGACTAATGAATAGACACTGACCATGCCTGCTCCAAGCGGGCTAAATTCCTCCTCTTCCACAAACCCACAGAGAAACGCTTCCCAGTCAAATGTAGCTCAATAATCCTTCCCCATGTCAAATTTTCCTTTGTATTGGCAGGTTCAATTAGTCGTACCATTTGCTCTCTTCTAGTTCTATACATTAAGCTCATTTTAATTTGTACCGGATTTTTAAATTAATATTTTTCAAAACCCAATTTTATGCTAAAACTCATGCCATTTTAACTGGTATTTAATTAAATATTAATAAAAAAATATTACTAATATCTAATAAAATATTTTATTTATAATTTTAAAATCTGATGAAACCCGTTAAAATACTTAAAAGTTCGACCACAAATCTTATATCCATTTTTTCCCCTCCTTTAAACCATATTATTATATCTTGTCCGTCTTCATAAGCCTGCAATTATCAGTAAATGCCCGTTAGCTAGTGTAATTACCTTCAATGAACTCGGAGGGGCCTCACAGGGCTAGGTGCACTTCAATCAAATTTGGATCATCCTCGAACCAGGAAACATTGGCCACTACACCGTTATCAGCAAAATGGCCCAACATGTAACATCATGCCGTGCTGTGACAATAATGGTCCTCGTGATAACTTCCATCCATCCAGCCCAGTTCTTGAACCCAACCATTTAAGCCGGGAAACCAATCTCAGATTCAATGCGGTTAACAAGTACAAAAATGTTGTAGTTATGTGTCACCACTGTGGACCATACCTGAAACGTTGCAACTTTATAATTGATCATAATTTTAAACATCGTAATAATTTTTATCTAGGGTATATTTGATGGTCGAACAGAATGAAAACTTATAAATAAATATTTTATTAAGACGTTAAAAAAATTTTAAATTAATATTTGATAAAATATTGGTTAAAATATTATACTTTGGAAAAAATTCTGATTAAAAAATTAGGTACTAACTAAAACAATATAAAATTTTAAATTATATTGGGTTTGAACAGAGTACCTAATATTTTTGGTTTGGGTTTACGAGTTTATAGCTTAAAAGGTTTGATAATATATTTAAGATTATGAGATTGAGACCAGGAATGGAGACAAAAAAAGAGCCACTCCTTTCCCCCTCTAATCACCATTGCTATCAGCTTATCTTCTTCCCTGCTGCACTGATGTGAAGAGCTTTTTCTTGCTTTTGAGCAGGTCTTTTAAAGCATTGGGTGCAGCAGTCACGGATCCCATGATGTGATTCAATCAATTGAGCCATTGATGTCCACCCCCCCTTCCCTCATACAAATTTTAAGGGAGGTCTAAGGGCTGAGGAGGAAGCCAAACAGGCCTTCCTTCTTTTTCACCGTCCCCTGCAAATTTGACTTATTCCCTCTATTGCATATTTTTGCATTGCCAAGTACCTTTCACTAACTGACCACATCTCAGACCCATATGTCTCCTATTTCCCAACCGTCTTCCCCGTCTTGCCCACCATTTTCTTGCAGGTTTCCTGCACTCCCCATCAATTGAATTATTGAAATAAAAAATCTTTGGATAGAACCAGCTTTTCTCTCACCTTTGCTATTCTGGGCTTCCTTCCCTCGTTTAAAATTAGGCTATAAGGGATAAGTCTGATGGGAGGATTCTGGGACCAACGCAGGTAATAAAGGGCCCACCAAAGATGGGTTCATATATATATATGAGGTTGGGTAGCCTGGGGGCGACCCCAGGAAATTTTTCCTGGGGTCGCCCCAAATCTGGACCGTCCGATCATAAGGACGGTCCAGATCTCTTCTTCTTAAAACCCTAACCATTCCCCTCCTCCCATGCGCCGCCGCCGTCGGGCCGCTGCAGTCGCCGCCGGGCCGCTGTCGCCGCCGCCGCGTGACCCCGCCCTCGCCGCCACCATAGCTCGCCGTCGCCACCGTCGTTCGCCGCCGTCCGCGGGCGTGGGCGGGCAAGGAAGAACGGCGGCGGCGCGTCGGGCCCGTTGTCGCCGCGTTGCCGCGCGACCCCGTCCCCGCCGCCACTGTCGCCGCGCCCACGCCCGCGGACGGGGGCGCTAGGGACCCTCGCGCCCCCGTCCGCGGGCGTGGGCGCGGCGACAGTGGCGGCGGGGCGGGGTCGCGCGGCAACGCGGCGACAACGTTCCTCCTTGCCGCGCCCACGCCCGCGGACGGCGGCGAGCGACGGTGGCGACGGCGAGGGCGGGGTCGCGCGGCGGCGGCGGCGGCGAGGAAGGGGTCGCGCGGGCGGCGGCAGCGGCCACGCGACGGCGGCAGCGGCCCGGCGGCGGCGGCGCATGGGAGGAGGGGAGGTGTTAGGGTTTTGAGAAAAAAATCTGGACCGTCCTTATGATCGGACGGTCCAGATTTAGGGCGACCCCAAGAAAATTTCCTGAGGTCGCCCCCAGGCTACCCAACCCCTATATATATATATCATAATTTACAAGCTTAGCATCCACATTTTTTGTTAGCAAAATCTTCATTTCACATCAATTTTTCACCATTTTATTATAATGATGATTTTTAATATAATAAATCGATGGATGCTGAGATTGAAAGCAAGCTTAGTGGGCGTTGGTGCATGGGGCCTTCTTTTAAATTTAAGCGGACTGGGCCTAAATTTAAAGACGAAGTAAATATTCCAATTGAATACGGCATCAATTTAAGTGCAGATTGAGATGGGAAGAAAATACTTTTAATTAAACTATGCGCCCAAAGGGGAGGGAATTTGTTGGAACACTCACAAGTATGGTTACTAATTGAGTGAGCCAACTCGTGAGTATTTAGCGTTCGGCTCGGCACAACTCGATTCAAAACTCGACATCTAAATGCTCGAGCTTGAACTCAAATCTTACGAGTTGAACTTGAGCAAGGTCGTGTTCAACTCGACTCGACTCGGTTATAACTTAAACTCGACTCGATAAAATAAGAAGTGAGATAGTTGAGATGGTAAGCATTCAAGTTGATGACCTGTGGGTTTAATCCACATTGACCTTATTTTTTAAAATGAGGTATTTTTTACTTTTAATCAAGTCGGTTTCGAGCTTACGAACGAGTTGGGTTTGAGCTCGAGAAAATTAAACAGTTTAAGTATATTCGAGCTTGAGTTGAGCTCGTACACATAAAAAGATATTCGAGTCGAACTCGTGCATGTATAATCAAAACTAATTCTATTTTGAGTCGAGTTCGAACGAATTTCGAACTATTCGAGCCGAGTTCGAACGAATTTCAAATTATTCGAGCCGAATTCGAACATAAGTTGAGCTAGACTTGCTTGCTTATTTAGCACCCCTACTTACAAGAGCAAAATTCATGTAAAGTTTTTTTATCAATTCAAATCTTTTTAATTATGGAATTTTTTAAAAAATACAACTATAATTTATAATAATATTATGTAAATTATGGTAATTAAAACTAATGATGGATTGCTATGCTAAAGGGAATATGCTGTAATATTTAATACATCAAATCTTTTTCCCGTTGGAAAATACCCATTAATTAAAAATATTAAATTTTATTATTTTAATAATTAGACTTCTTTATATACTGTTATAATTTATTTAGATAATAAAAAATATGGCTGCCATCTTATTGGATGTAAAAAAAAAATTTAGTGCTGATAATGAAAATTTTGGATCAGAGTGGCTCTATGACACCTCTAGATCCAGATTCTTTGCCATCCTAATTTAAAAATGCGACCCAAAATCTCCCGTACTAATATGATCAAACAAGAATGTTCCTCGGAAGTTATATTAATTTCCTTGTCCAAAACATGTGCTAAGTAAGTCCCATCCCTTTAATTAAATACAAAGATTAATAAAGGGCCTCACGTAGAATAACAAGACTAAAATATATATGCCACTTATGCATGAGGACATTGGTGTCTTGACGCCTATCATGACCACTTCCCCTATCCTGATATAAAGCTGGCAACCCTCCCCCAACGCAATTGTGTTGGGACTTGAACAAATCCTTCAAATCAAAACGTCTACTCATGGACACTCCTCTTTAGTCCCGCCACACCCCCAATGCCCCACATCTTCGAAGATCTTAACTACCAAACTTCTAAAAATTGGATCTTTACAACATCATTTTCTGTTAAGCAATGCAAGGTTCCATCATAAAATGTTCTTAGTTTATTCAATGCCTATATTCTATTGTATTTAATATCTATAGCTTTAAGAAGTTGACTAATGAGGATGAAATTTCACCACCGGTGAATGTCTGCAACATTGTTGGTGAAAATAAAGTTGGGTTTGGAGTATTGTCCGAAATGGAATTGGAATCGATGCTCGTACTTGTAAGTTATAGGTAGTATAGTACTAGTATACATAGATGGTTAGGGCCACTTAACGGGGAGGGGAGTTGTTAACGGCGTTAGTTGGGAGGGGAGTTGAGTAGGATTAGGAAGGGGGGCGTAGGGTGGCTCTGACTGGCAACGGTGGGGTTGCAGTTGACGGCACGCCGCCGGCTGAGAAAACGGAGATGTGGCGTGCAATTACCAGAGCTATATGACCCACTGGATACGTGCCACTCTTCCTCCCTGGAAAATTCCGGCCTCAATAAAAATAAATTATTTTATTTTTTAACAAAGTTAAAAACTTAAAATGAAGGATTTAAAAATAATTATGAAAATATATTTAATTTTATTATTTTAGAAAAATAAATATTACATTAGATCCTTGAGATATATTTTATAATTAAATTCCTAGAAAATATTATTAGTCTATTATATTAATCTTTGCGATGCATGTCTATCTAATAAGCCTAATAAAATATTTTATTTTTTGTGTATATTTAATGTGGAGTATAAGTGGGATATTTTATGTTAATTTTGAATTTTTGTAAATATATGTTTTGAAATAAAATAAAGATACTCAACGTGGTTTACCTAAGCGAGAGGAGTTAGGCCCATTCATTTTACACATGTCATTAATCCTTACATCCTATATAAGACCATTAACTTTTGCATATTTCTATGATCGATTAATTATGCATTTTTTAAAGCTCCTTAATTCATACACCCTTCTAAGTTATTAATTAATACTAATATATATTATTCATAGAAGGTTGACTTCATTTAGGTAATGGATTACCAATCATGCATTATAGTAAATGTATTAAGAGCTTTTTACCAAAAAAAGAAGGGTTTTTATTAATATCATTAATTGGCAAGAAATGAAAATAAATTGTCAGAAAAGAGAAATCTACTCTTATATATATTAATAAAAAGTAAACTCAATAATTGTTTCAAATTAAAAATAAGAAAATCAGTCAATAAAAATATAATAAAAATACATCATATAGGGGTCACAAGTTCAAATATCATAAACCACAATTCCTTTAAAAAATAAAAATACATTTTATGGTAAAAAATCATATCCTGACTAACTATTATTTCTAACTTCCTATTAAAGAGAATCTGTATAATTATTTAAAAATGATAATAAAATAAATAATTATAATTCATTTTTTATTTAAATAATATATATCTTTAAAATATATATCTAAGATATTAAATTATTATAGTATATGTCATTATTCAATGAGAATATATATATATAATTAAAATTTATCAAAGAGGATTGAATATTGGCCTGAGATTAAAGTAGAAAAATCAACCAATTAAAACACAAAAAATAAAATAAATTATAATTAGTGTATTTTTAAAATTAAAATCTATCTCTAAGTTATCAAATGTTTATCATTTAAGATGAGATAAAAATGACAATTTATCTATAAAATTTAAATTTATCATTAAAATATATGTTGTTATCATCTATTTTATTATTTAATGAAATTAAAATTTATTTGCAATGCATCGCATCATGTCTAGTTTTAATTAAAAAGTTAAAAAGTATCCTGAAGATATAAAATAAAAAACAATAAATTATTTTTTTCAAGTGTTAAGGGGCGCCCATGTAGGCATCCCTTTAACGGTTGTTAGCCACACCAATGTGGGTGGCAACGTAGCTATGTAATACCTCATTTTGGTTCACCTGTAAACTAACTCAGAAATGTTATTAGCGATCGAACTATTCGTTAATCTACTTGATTCGATTAGGACGACGTAGATCTACCCTTAATATCTCAACATGTGATATAACATGCAGAACATGGAGGAGATGTTTGGGTTCTAACGATGTCATATATGCATGCTATGAGATGTAAATAAGTAAACAAATAAATCAAACAAACAAAAAGTTTTAAAAAATATATTTATTTTTAAAAACGATATAGATAAAAGACAGAGTCTCTCTTAAAAATATAATAGGGGCTATCCTGTCAACAACAATCAATATATATTTGTAACGATAAATATATTCTCTAAATTAATTTTGGGCACATATTAAAGTTTCAAGTGTGTTTGGGCTCAAACTATTCTTAGTTGAGCATATTGTTTGCTCTCCAATATTAAAATACCAATCTGGAAGCGATAATTGACATAAAAATAACTAAAATATCTTGAGCAATTTTTTCCAACTAAAATAGGGATTTCCATGGTGATAA
>JAURVB010014729.1:0-11522 GCA_033002965.1 Piper betle | reverse complement strand
TGTCTGTTTTGTCTCAAAAAATCGTTGTTTTTTTGAATTTTTGACGGGTTTGCTTTGTTTTGAATATGGATTGCATATTATATTATTCATCTAGAACAACGTTAGAGCCTAAACATCTCATCCATTCATTGAATGTTTGCCTCGCCATCTAGAGATGCCGAGGGTAGATCTGGGTTGGGTTGACCGAATTAAATAGATTAACGAATAATTCGGTCACCCATAGTATTTTCGGTTCTGTTCACGAGTGAGCCAAATTGGGGTGTTACAGTTTTAGTATCAAATCTAAATTTTGGTTGATTAAGATGGTAGATGTTATTATAGGTTACATGCGTGCAAAAGCTACGCCAAGTTATGCCGACATGTATATTTTTGTTTTATTTTTTTTGTTTGCAGATTTTCTAACTAATCGGTGGTGTAACAGTGTGTTTAGGTGAGAGTAATGAATACTAGTAGAATGGTGAGACAGACTCGTAGGACACAAATTCAGGCCCCATCCCCTCCATTGCCCAAATAAGACATTGCAGCCATGGTCATAGTGACACAATATTTAGCCGACCGAGGACTACCATGCCACCAGGAGAGCCCAGTGTGCCAGTCTTAGTTGGTTAATGTAGTGAGAGTCATCGTCTTGACAATCACTGCAGTAGCAGCATTAAACAGGAGAGAGATGCAACTATTGATAGGTTGGCTGAGGCCCAGACACATATGTAACAGAATCAAGAGGAATTCAGGAGAGAGCTCACATAGATAGCCCTCTCAATGGCCACAGCTAAGAAGAGACCAGTAGTGGATGATGAGGCACAATGAGAGCTAGTAGTTCCCATGGGCCATCTGCCACCGCCTCCTCCTCCACCGTTGCATCAGAGGACTACTCCAACAATGGCTCCTTTATTTGCCCCATTTCAGGCAAGAATGAACCGAGATGTCAGTGGACTACTCCAACAATACAGTAGTAGGTAGCGGGCAAACTGCAAGTGTAAGTGGAGCTATGGGATTTGATAGTGTGTCTGCAGGTACAAGACCATAGTTCGCTAATATGAACTAGGAGAATGGTCTAATAGATTTGTAGAGGCAAGACATTTGGAACTGTAGCAGTATGAAAAATTTGTGAGTAATGGTGGACGTCCATATTTTGGGAAGTTGGATACATAAGAGGCATTCCTGTGGATATCATCAGCCATAGGAGTGTTTGTCACTATGACATGCTCAATGGAGCACATGGTACACATCATTACAAGGGCATTCCAAGTTGAGGTTAAGATATAGAGGGATTCAGTGATGAATTCCACGTTTGGCCACCGGCAACCTCAGGATATCACTAGCGAAGAGTTGAAGGCGAAATTTGATGGGAAATACTTTTCGCTAGATGTTAGAAAGAGAAAGGAATGAGAATTTTAGACACTAAAACAAGGTCCCACGACAGTGGTGCAATATGAAATTAGATTTAGGGCACTCGAAAGGTTTGCACCATATTTGGTTCTGACTGAAAGAAGGAGAATAGAACGCTTTTAGGAGGGTCTCCATCATGAGATCCAGATGGACTATTTGGATAGTAAGTTTGTCACTTTTGGCGAGATAGTGAGAGTTGTAGATGAGGAAGAACGAGTTAGAGCTACTTGACCTCACCGAGATTTTGACTAGAGGCAGCAACATTTAGGTCGTATTAGCCAAAATAAGGAGCACAACAGAGACAACGAATAGATGTTCCTGTTACTATGAAGGCTATGGATGGCCAGGTCCACAATGATAGACCACATCCATGCCAATTTTGCAGACGCCGTCATGTAGGTGAGTGTAGAGTAGGCAATAAGGCATGCTACAGTTGTGGTCAGCCAGAGCATAGAGCCACAGACTATCCAATAGGCTAGCGCCAGTAGCTGACACTGTAGCTCCTCAACAGAGACTTACACTTCCAGCTCCCCATCATCAGCAATAATAGAGAGCAAGGTCAGAGAGGCAGAGACCACCAGCCGCCTAGACAGTAGCAGAGGGGACAAAACCAGAGAGGGTATTTGGCTATAGGGTAGGGCAGACACCAAAGAGGTAGGTAGCATGCATTGCAAGCACAAGATTAGAGGGATCAGACACAGGCAGTACCACCAGTAGTACCGATTGCCCTAACACAGTAGTAGCCAATCAGGATATATACAGCCATCGTGGTAGAAGCACTAGAGGACACGACAGTCATGACAGGTACGCTTCTCGTGGGCTTTATACCTGCATGAATTTTATTTTACTTTGGCTACACACATTTCTTTATTTCATATGCACACACAAGTAGAATGGGAGGTAAGATAGAAGAGTTAGGACATTCATTATTAGTGTTCACTCCTGCTAGTAGTGTTATAGCTACGGGCGAGTGTGCAAATGTAATGTCCTTGTTGAGATTCAACAGTGACAACTTATAGCTGATTTAATATTGTTCAAGCTACAAGAATTTAACATGATATTTGGAATGAACTGGATGTCCAAGCAAGGATCATGATAAATTGCCAAAGAAAGACGGTAACCTTTTGCCATGGAAGGCATCGTGTTTTCTTCCAGCGTCAGGGTAGAGATAGAGAACAAAGATGAATATCCTATCAAAATGCAATTAAATATCTAGACTAAGGCAGTGAACTGATAATGGTAACATTAGTATTGGTTGACTAGAGCAGTTCACGAGGCAAGCTGAACATTGAATAGATTTCAGTGGTTAGAGAATTTATTGATGTATTTCCAGATGAGAATACTAAATTGTCGTTAGACAAAAAGTAGATCTCGCCAATGAGTTGATGCTAGACCATGCAAATATTAAGAACATATACCCTCTTCCTCGTATTGATGATCTATTTGACCAGTTGAGATCATCAGTCATCTTCTTGAAGATCGATTTGAGGTCAGGATACTACCAGTTGAAGATTAGAGCAGAAGACATCTTGAAGACTACATTCATGGCCACTATGAGTTTTTAGTCATGCTTTTAAATTGACCAATGTTCTAGTAGCATTTATAGATATGATGAACAGAGTGTTCAATCCATATTTGGACTAATTTGTGATCATCTTTGTAGATGACATACTGGTATACTCTTCGTCTAAGGAAGAACATGAGCAACACCTGAGGATTGTATTGTAGACATTGAGAGAGCACAGATTGTATGGAAAGTTTTTGAAGTGCAGTTTTTGTCTCTCAGAAGTGAATTTCTCAGCCATTTCATATCAGCAATAGGTATCTCAATAGATCCAGCCAAGACAAAAGCAATAGTACAGTGGGAACAGCCAAAGACACCTACAGAGATTCAGAGTTTCTTAGGCTTAGCTGGATACTATAGACTATTCATATAAAGTTTCTTTTCCATAGTAGCTTCTCTTACACGATTGACTAGGATGGAAGGAACGATTCAGATGAATAGATGAATGCGAGTAGAGTTTTAGGACACTGATGGAGATGTTAAATTATGTGCATGTACTCACATTACCAGAAAGATATGAAAATTTTGTGGTTTACACAAATGCCTCAGGAATTGGTCTAGGCTATGTTTTGATGCAGAAGGATAAGGTTATAGCCTATGCATCTCGTCAGGTCAAGGTGCAAAGCTAACTATCTTACACACAACCTAGAGCTTGTAGCAGTCATACTCACTCAAAATATTCAGGCATTATTTGTAATGTAACACTCCATTTTGGTTCACCCACAAACTAGACTAGAAATGCCACCGGTGATCAAGCTGTTTGCTATTCTACTTAATTTGGTCAAGCCAACTCGGATCTACCCTCAGTGCCTCAAGATAGTGATGCAAATATTTAATGCATGGATGATATATTTAGGTTCTAACGTTGTTCTAAATGCAATTCATATCCAAATCAAAACAAACCCATTAAAATTCGAATAGCAACAATTTTTAAAACAAAACAGACAGAGTCTCCCCTACAAGTGTAATAGGGACTACCCTGTTAATGACAAACCATATATATATACATAACGATAAAACATAAAACATTGCCAAAACATGGTGTTTTCTAACAACATTCACGTCATAATCATTTTTCATCTTTTTGAATCGAGTCTCAACTCCAATTGCTCAACCTGTTCCATTCTATGCATAATAATAACCACATGCAAAACATTTCATGATTTTTCACACAAAACATTTTTTATGATCAAACATTATAGCATTTTTCTACCATAATTCACAGCAATTCGTCACACTACAATTTTTATTCCA
The DNA here is from genome assembly GCA_033002965.1 of Piper betle. Classification (NCBI taxonomy): domain Eukaryota; kingdom Viridiplantae; phylum Streptophyta; class Magnoliopsida; order Piperales; family Piperaceae; genus Piper; species Piper betle. The sequence continues at coordinate 7,315 of JAURVB010014729.1, read as the reverse complement.
TCTCAATTTTCTAGAATAATGTTAGAGCCTAAACATCTCCCCAATGTATTGGACGTTTACATCACTATCTTGAGATGCTGAAGGTAGATCCGGGTTAGGTTGATCGAATTAAGTAGATTAACAAACAGTTTGGTCATCCGTAATATTTCTGATTCGGTCACCCATAATATTTTCGGTTCGGTCATTTGTAACATTTCAGGTTTGGTTCACGAGTGAGTCGAATTTGGGTATTACAATAACAAATAAAAATTATAGGAAAAACCTTTTATTGAAGTCTATTATATTCATAAAGTCAATTTAACCTAAATTTATTATGTATTTGATCATTCTTTAGTGGCTTTTAGACTTTGACGTAAATTTAGGTTGTTACATTAACTTTATGAATATAATAGACTTCAATAAAAGATTTTTCCTATAATTTTTAGTTGTCATGCTTGATTTATATTTATAGAACATATTTATCTTATACATTCTTATCAATTATATTTATTTTGTAAAATCTTACTATTTTATTACATACTAATTCGTCAAACACATCAATTTATTGAATTAATAAACCTACTTGTTTAAGAATTGTTAAACTTAAAATAGTGATTGATTTTAGATAATTTATATTATCTAATTCTATTTGTAAGAGTAAAGGGTACAATTGTTGTTTAATTTACTTTTAGTAATAAGAAATAAAAGGTAATATTGTGAAATATTTAGAGACTCATGACAGATCCAAATTAAAAGGCATAAATGAGAAAATAATATTTTTATAAATAGAAAATAAAAAATAATATTATAAATTAGTTAAAGGACATGCAAGGTTAAAAGTTGTGGATTTTATACAGATTTAGAACAACAAAAGTAGAACATGAATCTTCAACAAATCTTGATGTAGACTTCCTCACTGTGTAGATATGAACTAGCTTGGAAAGATAAATATCGAAAGAGATTGACATGCCCCTAAAGCCTAATAATCTCTTATATTTGAGAATTCTTATTGTGGATACGAAATTAAGCATAAAATAACTGGATGGAAGAAACATAAAATCTCGTTCGCAGGCAAAATACATGGGATAGCTAATCAGCTTAATTACTTATTATTCAATTAGTCAGCTCAATTAGCAAGCCTAATATTGTGGGCTTAACGAAATCGATCTGATCGTATAGATACCCTTTATCATAAGTCATCAAAAAAATCTCAAACAACCCACAAAAGCACAAAGTCAAGATCTCTCAGAAAATAGATTCTTATTTTGAAGAGTGCATGACTACATGAATAACCTCACACCAACCCCTCAATTTAGAATCCAATTCAAAATTTTCCTTAGAAAGTATAGGGAAATAGTATTATATTAGGTTAACCTCGTATCAATTCTTTGATAGGTCAATAACTTGTACATAAGTTTTGAGAAAATATTATTTTTTGAATTAGTTTTTGATTTAAGAGTGACCTATAAAAAATTATTGTATTTATATTGACCCATGATATAATGTAATAGAGTCACTTATGAAAGTTTGTTAGCTAACTGGAAAAGAATATAACTAACTATAGAGAATCATATTTAGTACTCTTTAGAGAAAATATAACGATCCGATAGAAACTTTTGCATTTTACACGATGACTTTATATAATTCATTGATATTTTAATCTATAAATATATTCAAAATAACAAGACAAAACTCGGCTTCTTAGATTTTACTCAAACCTCAACCATGCTCTCAACAGGCTCAACAACAAGACTTGCATTTGGGGATTGTGAACAAGCCGGGCCGGCTCGGAGACCCAGGTTTGCTCAGCCCAAAAATGAAAACGGGCTAGGTTTTTGATCTAATCGGTCTGATAATATCACAATGGTCGGCCTGAACTCATACCCACTTTGTGAAGCCTCGGACCAGGCAAAGACAGAGTAGAGTTGTCGACTCGGTCAAAAAAATGGCCCAATTGCTCTTTCAGGTCTGTTTAATTCGGGCGAAAACCCCTCTGGTTGTCCAGCTGACTAGGGCCAGCTGAGCCGGTGCGAGACTATCTCCCAAGCTCAGCTTAATTCACTTGGCGGATTGGACCGATATAGCCGAATTTGGCCCAACCGAACCCGACCTGACCGGTTCAGTGTTGGCCACGACTCCTTGTATCTATTAGTTCAAGCCGAGAGGCATGGTCCTCTTATTGCATTATTTACAAGTTCTAGAATTAGTTTTAACATAATACTTGATATTATAACTATAATTGCTGATTATACTAATTAACCTCTCATACATATTAATTAAGACTAAGAATGAAATGGAAATATAGCACAGTGCGAGCATGCACCAGAAAAGCAATGTAGTGCAATCGTACTCGCTAACTATACAACTGCTAATTTACGATAACTTTTCTCTCGAAGATGATATGATTCCGATACAAAACAGTGGAGAAGATTGAACAACTCAATAACTCCTCTATCTTTGGAACAAAAATTGAAGACGAAAAAAAATGATATCATGCATGGGCAAAAGTCATCAAGGGGGCCATGTAATTTAATAGGTAGGTGCAAGACCTTCATGTGAAGCCACTTCCCCTACACAGTCCGGACACCGGACGGTGCAGTCTGCTCGACAGACCGGACGGCGCGGATAGCCTTGTTTACCGCCGACGAGAGGTCAGAGGCGACCATCAATGGCAAGCCGACGAGGGAGATGGTTTTTCGATCTTCTCAACTTCCCCAGCCCTCTCAGGCTTTGTACCCCCACAGCTTATAATATACATACATATATATATATATAAATACACGTGTGGGTGTGTCAGGTGTGTGTTTTTAATAATCTGACGAGCAATTGCTAGCTACCATCTTTGCCACGTTGTCTAGGGAGGCACTGCTCTTGCCTAGTGAGGTTATCTTATTCCCTGCGGCAGCCACTGTATATGGTACTGTACCAAACGAGTGAAATGGATAGTGATGAAGTGTTTTAGTTTTAACCGTCTCCCTTTTCTGTGTGGGATGGGCCCTGAAGAGCTAAATGATGAAGAACTTAGGTTGTCACTTCATGAAGATATATATCATCATCTGTAACATATTTTTTGTGGGTCCTTGTGATGATCTCTCGATCTATATCGACGAGTTTTGTAATTTGGTCGTTACCATAATTTGCTACTTTATGATCATCTGCAAGCAGCAGATTATTGATATGAATTCATATCATGCATAAACAAACATGCAAGAATTGTGTATGAAGCATGTGGTACGATATAAACCATTTATCACATGGGTGACGATGAATAATGGCGTTACCTGGTAATGAGAGTCCTGTTTGTCTTACTTAGAAAATGCAACAATTTTTGTTAACTGATATTATGTGTTTTTAACCGTCTCGAAGTAAATTTAACATGATAATATCCTTCTTTCGTGTAGACTCCACGTGAAGAAGTGATCTCTTGTTACTAATTACCGATTCTAAATAAACTAGACAAAATGTGCATGGCACGGCATGTACCGCAAATAAATTTTAATTTTATAAGTAAACTCTCACTTAATAGTAAAATATATTAAAATAATTTAATATCTTCTATATAAAAATTTTAATTTATTTTAAATATAAATCATAATTGAATGAAAAGATAAACTATAATAATTTAATATTTTTATTTGTATATATTTTCAATGGTAAGTAGACTGAATTTTATGAATAGAAAGTTAAAAATTGAAATTAACAGGGATTGAATTCATGACCCTATGCAATATAAAATATTTTTATTATTATTATTTTATAAGAAGTTAAAAGTAAAAGTTAACCGGTTAATTTTTATAAATAGAGGTTAACCTGGTTCGAACATGTAACCTTCCACAATATAAAATATTTTTATTATTTTTATTGTATTTTGTTTGATTGAATCTACTACATTTACTTATAGGGCAATATATATTAAATTCCTCTTTTATTAATAATAGTAAATTTTAACTAATTTGAATACATGCAAATATATGTTCAACATATATATAGTGCATGTATTGAAACTAGTTAAAATTTACTCTTATGATGTAGTTGTGCCTTTACTCCATACGAGAGCTCGGTTAATGAAATTCATCACTAGATTTCGTTGTATTGAAGCTGAGATTCAACATATTTAATTTGCTGCAAAGTTCGAGGTGATCAAAATCTTCCACAAGCATCTGTTCCTAATTAATCAACTACTAGCCTACACTGCACATTAAGTCAAATATATGTCCCTCCTCCAACCCCTACCATATCATGCATTCATCTTCAAGCAAACAAGACATGAAAGCTCAATAGCAAACATATTATATTAATCAAGGCCGAATTAAGGTCAGCAACTGGCTCTTTTCCCCATCATATGCGTGACAAATTTGTCAACCTCTAAATATTATACATACACGAACAATATATTTAATCTGTCCCCACCTCTGCTACTATATAGATACATTTCAATATTGATCATAGGTGTTGAAGGAAGGAATGAATCAACAATCAGTAAAAACGAAGATAAGGAAGAAGATGGTCTCGACTATCATCATCTTATGTCATCTCCCACGTGAGATTCACACATATATGTTGAGCGAGAGAACTTGTCTACATGTGTATAGTTTGCCTAAGCCGTTTGGGCAAGTTGGCTACAGGAAATGCCCCATGTTTGCTTACAAGCAACCTGCGCTATATATAACACGGTAGCTGCGCCCTCTTTGTCTTGGCTTTAAAGCTTGAAACCTAAATAAAAAAAACCAAGAATGACAAGCTTAATTTCTGGCCAAGACCCACCACCAAAAGATAGCTTTATGACATAGTTTTAAATTTAATAATACAAAACATATACTTTATAGTACTGTATTTTACCCAACGCATGAATATATATTAATCTATATACATGGTACACGTTCACATTCATATATACTAAATGTATATATATAGCTTAAGTTCATACAATGTCTCTATCATTCTTCCCTTCTCTGGCAATGCTTGTCTCCTTCACTTTCTTCCTTAACTACTCTGGTGCACATTCCTCATGTCCTTAAAAAAAACGACCGACCACACGAGGCGGGTAGTTGCCATAAAGGGCAAGAGGGAGGTGGGCTTGGGGGGAACATGAGCAGGGCCTCCACCGGCGGCTGTGGAGGGCCATGCGGGGCCTGCAAGTTCTTGAGGCGCAAGTGCGTGGCGGGGTGCATATTTGCACCCTATTTTGATCCGGAGCAGGGGGCGGCCAGGTTCGGGGCGGTGCACAAGGTGTTCGGCGCCAGTAATGTGTCGAAGCTTCTGGCCAGGGTGCCGGAGCACCGCCGCCTCGACGCCGTCGCCACCGTCTGCTTCGAGGCGCAGGCCAGGGTTCGAGACCCTGTGTTTGGGTGTGTCTCTCACATCTTCGCCTTGCAGCAGCAGGTGATGATCTTCTTCACTCGGTCATTTTGATTTATAAGCTATACGTACTTGCACCATGTAATGATTGATTGATTGATTTATGACGATCACTTGAGAACTCTTTCATACATTAGATCAGGTTGGTTTTAACAAAAATAACTTTTTCGTGCATCAGATCATTGATCAGTTTTTCTATATTTTGAGGACTTGAGCCAAAGTATGTGTGCTTTTTAATCAAATTGTGATGTGTAATTGGACACTTAAGCTGTTGTTCTGGGGGGTCTGGAGCTGGCGTTCCGGCAACTTTACCGAGCTTGAGTGAGTTAATTAGGTAGATTAGATTTCTATGGTTTATTCAGATAAGAAATACAAACGCTCAAGCTAAAGATTTTGTCATGGAAACACACTCACACTCTCTCTGTCTCTATATAAATCTCCCTTCCTAACACATATATGGAACGCTTTATATTTTCATCTTTGTATCATGACTTTGATAAGTTATAAGTAACTATCTAGAGAACTCAAACGCTTCACAAATTTAAGTATGGTTTTGCAAGATGTATAGTTTCGAATCAATGTATTTCTTCTCTTCCTTAAATATCTAATATTATGTCTTATGCACTATATGTGTTGAAGAAATTAGACTATATTTGTTGTAACTAGAACATTTTACATATGGCTTTTTGCATTATGAATTCATGATCAAGTTGCTTATACATATATAATATTATACAGATCAATTACTCGCAATTGTCACTATTTTATTATGACTAATTAAGAAGAGAGTGGCCAACTACTCCAAAATTTCCACATGTTTCTTCAATATTATTCTTATTTTTCTTTGTTAGGAAATCCGATGCACCGGACATTTCGATCACCGTGTATGATTTTATTATTCATAACACAATATTTCTACGTGGTTAGTTTTTTTATGTTCACATATTTAGTCTACTACTTGACCTCGAAAAATGCATATAACCTATTTACAAATCTTCTATCGCGCGTGCGCATATATATATATATATATAACATTTCAATCTGGGCCGTCCATATTGATTGGACGGCCCAGATTTGATTAAAAAACAAACCCACCCACTTCGCCGCCGGCGGCCGGGTGCCGGCCGCAGCCGGCCGGGGGCGGGGGCGGGCGGGCGAGGGTGAGCGGAGGAGGGGGGCGGCGTTGGAGAGGGGGGCGGAGGGAGGCGGCGTCGGAGAGGGGCGGGCGGAGGGGGAGGGGGCCGAGGGGCTAGGAGGGCGGCGGCGGGGGCGGGGCAGGGGCAGAGGGGGAGGGGGTGGGGCGTGGCGGCCGTCACGGCGGGAGCGGGCAAGGGCAGAGGAGGAGGGGGCGGGGCGGGACGACTGTCGCGGCGGGAGCGGGCAAGGGCAGAGGAGGAGGGGGCAGGGCGGGGCGGCAGTCGCGGCGAGGCGGGGCGGAGGGGCTGGGCGGGCGGCAGTCCCGGCGAGGCGGGGCGGAGGGGCTGGGCAGGCGGCCGTGGCGGCGAGACGGGGTGGGGCGGGAGGAGGCGGGGCGGAGGGGCTAGGCGGGCGGGCGGCCGTCGGGGCGGGGTGGGGCGGGCGGCAGTCGCGGCGAGGTGGGGCGGAGGGGCTTGGCGGGCGGCCGTGGCGGCGAGACGGGGTGGGGCGGGAGGAGGCGGGGCGGAGGGGCTAGGCGGGCGGCCGTCGGGGCGGGGTGGGGCGGGCGGCAATCGCGGCGAGGCGGGGCGGAGGGGCTGGGCGGGCGGCCATGGCGGCGAGACGGGGTGGGGCGGGAGGAGGCGGGGCGGCCGCGGCGGCGAGAGGGGGTGGGGCGGGCTTGATGATCTGGACCGTCCATGAAATCGGACGGTCCAGATCAAATTTTAATTTTAATTTTTTTTAAAACCCATACATCTGGGCCGTCCTTGTAATCGGACGACTCAAAAAAGTGTAGCGCAGGGGAAATCGGCTCTCATATATATATATATATATACTACCA
>JAURVB010014728.1:0-27641 GCA_033002965.1 Piper betle | reverse complement strand
TCCACTAATTATTTAAGCCCGGGGGATTTTCACCTGATCAACTGTCTAGTTGTGACTTGCTGATATTTGTCTTTCATAGTGACACCCCTAGTAGGATTGTAGCGAAAACCCAACTATGAAAACCCTAGCGAATATTTTAACTAAATATCATAAGAAATTTAGTCTGCTCTTTACATGTGGTAGCCATATTAGCTCTACCGTTGTGTTCCTCAATAACCTTCTATGGGCCATTTCTTAGAAGGATCATGCTCCTTCCAATGTGTCAGTGTTAATTCACGTACCTCTCAGTTTTATGTATTCTTATATGGTGAATAAATCTGTGATTAAGAGGGGACTTTTTTTGGCTTCTATATAATGCCCCATAGTTTTACAAAGATACATGCTAATGAATGCCAGCATAGTTAAAAGGTAGCAAACCAATCGATCGCAAAAAATTATTATTATTTATTCAAATTATTATACATCAGTTCTTGTACTTTTGAGAAACAACTCAAGTTCTTACTGAAGTTAAATATTGACAGGTACGCTATTATTTGATTCAATCATTTTATTATGCATGTTTTTCTATCTACACTTACAAATTATTAGTTCATTCTACTATATTGGTTATTTGAATAAATAAAAAATAAATGTAAACATACAGCATTTTTCAAGCATGTGTAAGTTCATATTTATTATATGTAAAGGAAAAGGAAATTTGCCAAATAGGTTGTCTACATTTGAACCCGACTTTACGGTGAGTTTATTTTTATAGGTGTCCGCAAGAATGTCTTTTATTGTCAATATTTTTTTGTGCCAGTAAAAGCTTAGACATAATGAAAATTGAATTATGTTTATATTTTATATATACATCACAGGAGCCTTTTTTCATCCATATAACTTTTGAGAACAAAAAATGAGACCTTAATAGTAGGCCAATGGATGATTAACAACTAAAATTTTTTTTCTCCGCTTCTTATAAAAAAAATTGTGGATAAAAGTTTTATTTTTCACCACATTTCGTCACAATTTCTCCATGGTTATAAAACTATGGAGGAAAAAATTAATATTATCTCTATATTTGTAGATAAATATATATTAATTTTCTTATTTTTCTTTGTGTTTAAAACTGTGAAGAAACTTTTCGAGACTTTTGCCAACATAGTTTTGGTCTCTCTATTTTTTTCTATTGCTTTATAGTGTTCTCTAAGTTTATTGTACTGTAGAAAAAAACTTAATTTTTTTGTAATCTCCTTTTTTATTTAAAATATTCATCTCGGAAAGCAATGAATTGATTAAACCTAATCCTGGCCTAGTTGTGCCCATTAATGGCTGGATTGAAGTCTGTGTGGTCGACCTCTATTCCAATTTATTGGGACCATTTTGTAGAATGGCAAGAAATAAAGAAATTTGGCTTCCCTTCTACCCCACCCTCCACCTCTCTCTCTCTCTCTCTCTCTCTCTCTCTCTCTCTATGTATGTGTATATATATATATATATATTCCTATTAATAAAAAAGGGAACTTAATACCAACATGTAATTAAAAGTAAGAGATTTAACCAATTAAAATATAATAAAAGTAAAATATAAAATAAAAATACCTCATATTGTGACCCAACTAATTTCAATTTCTAACTCCCAATAAAAAAACCCTCTCAGTGAATAGGATCACAGGTTCCTATTAACAAGATTCTACCTACTTGTATTGAAAATAATTCAATAAAAAATTAAATTGTTATTGTAAAACCCCATTTTTGGGTTAGGGTTTTACCCAATTTTAGTTTTGCCCTGTTCGGGTCAGTATCGAGTTGGTTCTAGTGAGCTCGTGCCACAGTAATTTTAAGAATATGAGTATGAGGCCCATATGGCCATGTGAGCATGTTATGGAGGCTGAATATTCTCGACATGCATATGATAATTTTAGTTGTGATAAAATAGAGCACGAGTTATGAGTGTATACATGGGGTATAAATATTTTTTTATTAGTTATCCTAGATTTTAGACCTACATTTTAGTCATTGCAGCATTTAGTCTCTGTTTGAGATTTTTTGGGCATTTAATTTGCATCCAGTATAAGAATTTTGGATCACTTGATTATGCTCATATGGGCCCAATTTGATTGAGTTTATGGTTTGAGGCTCATTGAACATTCTTGCCTCGATTCCTGCCTATAAAGTCACTTTTAGGATTCGAGTAAGTTTCGACTTTGGACGGTATCGATTTGAGCTTTCTGTCCATATGTATATTGTATATACCCATAGGTGGACCCCACTAGGCCACTGAGTTGTCAGATGCTCGGATCGTGCCACATGGCAAAATTTGAGCCATCCAGTCAATTTAGCTTCATATATCGATTTTCAGAGGTTTTCTCCCACATTTTCAGAGTTACACCCCTAGCGCCACCATCACTTCAGCTCGCCGCCGGTGAGTCTCCGCCTCTCCCTCGGCTACCGAATCAGTACAAGTGTAACCACCTAGTGGCTAGTTATCAGTTTGTACCGATGATCACTACTGGCACCACCTCAATCGTTGCCAGTGACAATGTTTTTAGTGTCATTTTTCGCCACCGGCGCCACCTATCGGTGTTTTTCGGCACCGTCGAGCCACCTCTAGCCAGTCTGACCACCCACATAGCATTTATTCGCTTCGATCTCCATTTTGAGACAACCCACGATGGCCACCGTGGCCGCGATTGCCGCAGCCGACGTAGCTGCACTCGGCGGCGATGCACTCCCTTTCTTGCTATTTTCCGGCTAGCCAGTGGCCGGACTCTACCCATCGTCACCTCCATTCGTCGGCCTTTTCTGGCGACGGGCACCAGTCGCCCCATTTGGCCGGTACACTGTCCGCCTACCCGCAACCGTGCCCGCCTGCCAAATCTTGTTCACTAGCCCACCAACCATGTCGAGTCTGCATTTCCAGTCAGGACCGCTTAGCCAACCTAGCCCATTTTCCAGTAAACGTAGACCGGGTTGGTTCAGCCCATTCGATTCGGTTTGGTTCAGCTCGGTTCAATCCGGTTCAGCCCATTTTCGTCCGTTCTTACACTATTTTGGGTAATTCGAGAACCTCTATGTTAGTTGTGATGCATATTCACATGATTTAGTATGCTGGATGTTATGATTATTTTTCTTTATTTATTGTTTTATTTATTTATTTATTCATTGTTATTTATTTATTTTTATTTATATGTTTATCATATATGATGAATGTTTACATGATTATTTGCTAGTATTAATATTATAGTTACTTATGAATATTAGTCTTATTATTAAATTTTATTTATTTATTTACATATTTATTTATTTATTTATTTTTTGTTATTTGTATGCTATTATTTATTTGTATTTAATTATGTATTCTTGTATTTTAAGACTATGATATTATTAATATTCATGATTATCGAGTATTAAATATTTTTTTGTTTATTTAATTATTTACTGAATTATTATATATTTATTTATTTATATATTTACTAACACAAGTATATCTTGATATTTACTCATGTTTACCCGTATATTTATATAGTATAATTATATTATTATTTTATGATTAGAGTATTGTTCATGTTTATGTATTTATTATTTATCTAATTATATATGAGTGCATTTTCTTGTTTATTTATTTATTTATTATTTATTATTATTATGTCTTGAAGCTCCAGAAATGTATTTATTTATTATTTTTTTATGTTTTTGTTTATTTATTTATTTTATTTGTTTTCGAATTGAAGCTCCAGAAATGTATGATACAAGCTTCTTCCCTATTCCTATTATATAAGTACACACATTTTTATAGATTTCACGAACAAGATAATGAGTGGTACAGAAATATGTATAAACCACACTAGTACTTCTTTAAACCCTGAGGTAGTGCGGAGTATGAGGGTACTGCGTAATATAGCCCATTTCCGGAATTTGTGGCACTAACTTAACTGTTCCTTTAGTTACTCGAGTACCATGGTGGGTGATATGGAAGATGTGAGGGCGTAAGCGTTGTACGTATGAATATGATTATGAGCCGCACATGCAAGCTGACACTCGCTTAAGTATGTTTGCTTACCGCCCAGTGTGAGATAATCTTGAAGTTTCATAAGTTTTCGTGGGTAATGAAATACCTATTTGCCAGTTTGTATTAGTTATTTTTCGGATCAGTAACATTCGTTATTGATGTTTTATATATAATATATGTAGGTCTTGCAATCTTGAGTCGACTCTAGTAGGAGGACAAATAAACGCGACACACACTTGAGCTCAGCGCAATTATTTACTTTCTTACTTTTATTTATGTTCGATGTGTTTTGATGTGTATTTAACGAAGTCTTCCGTTCTCACGACACCAAGAAGGTTATTTCAATCTATTTTATCGATCAAGTCGATACCGATCAACAACTTTAAGCATGACTCGACTCGATCACAACATTTCTGATTCGGTTCTTAAGTGAACCGAAATCGGGTTGTTACAATTATAATTTATCTTCTCATTCAATTATGATCTTTGTTTCAAGTCAATCACAATGAGTATTTTAAGATATTAAATTATTATCGTCTATCATCAGGGATAGTAAAGTATAAAATTAAAATTTATCTGTATTGTAAGTCATGCATGACGTGATTTCTTGCCTAGTATTAATAAGATGGGACCTCAATAGTAGCCTGTGATTAAAAATAGGAGATTTAACCAATCAAAATTCAATAAATAATAATACCTCAACAAGTCGCTATTTTTAACCCAACAAAACTCAATTTCTAACTTCCTACAAAAATAATAATAATAAAAATACCTCCCACTACAGAGGGTCACAAGTTCGAACCCGATCAACTTCAATTTCTAACTTCTTGCTAATAAGATTCAATCTACTTGCCTTGAATACAATAAAAAAAATAAAATTATTATAGTTTATCTTCTCATTCAATTAGGATCTATGTTTAAAGTCAATTAGAGTGTATATCTAAGGTATTATATTATTATAGTGTAATTCATCATTGAATGAGAGTTTATATATAAAATTAAAATTTATATATAGTACAAGTTGCACATGGAGCGACATCTTGCCTATTATACATAAACTTATACTATTTAAACTTGGGCTCTAAGTATAAGTAGGACTTTCAATAAATAAAAATATGTTAAAAATAAAAATAATAAATTAAATTAGTATATTTTTTTCTCTTTCAATGACTCAATTACTAAAATCGGAATTTGTATCTAACATTTGCCACACATAATACGGCTCCTAACTCAAGATAAGTTTGCAATTGCAATTGAGCGTACATCAACTGTACAACTTATAAGTGCAAGCTAGGTTACATGTATGATGTATACTTGACAAGATGTTGCGCCATACACGACTTAAATCGAAGAAATTTTACTTTTATACACAAATTTTCATTAAATAAAGAGATAAAGTATAATAATGTAATGTAAAACCCAGCTTCGGGTTAGGGTTTTACATGCTTGTAGTTTGCCCAGTTTTGGCCAGTCTTGAGTCGGTTCGAGTGAGCTTAAGCCAGTCCAATTTTCAGACCAAGAGTATGGGGCCCAGATGGCCATATGAGCATGTTATGGTGGCTGAATATGCCCGACATGCATATGATAGATATAGTAGAATACGAGCTATCAATGTATATACATGGTATACAAATGATTTTTTTATAAGTTAGCCAGGTTTTTAGGCTTAGATTTAGGCCGTTATAGCGTTTAGTATCTGTTTGGGATTTTTAGGGTATCTCACTTGCATGCATCATAGGGATTTCGGACTATCGGAATGCCATGTGGACTTAACTTGATTGAGTAGTAGATTTTTTTACCCAATAAAATTCAGGGTTTCGAAGCTTATTTAGCCTTGTCACCTCGATTCCTGCCTATAGAGTTACTTTTAGGGCTTGAGTCAATTTTGACTTTGGACGGTCTCGATCTGAGCTTTTCGTCCATATGTATATTGCATATACCCATAGGTGGGTCCCACTAAGCCACAAGTAGTCAAAATTTGGATCATGCCATGTGGCAAGATCTGAACCATCCACGTCTACCCTAACATTCTCCCTTTGCTTTTTAGTGACTTTCCCACTCTTTTGAGGATTTCACCTTAGTGTCACGGCCACTTTGGCTCACCGCCAGCGAGACCCCAGCCCTCCTCTAGCCACCAGATCAATATGGTCGTTTCCTCACTTGATGGCCAATCCTTTGAGACCACCCATGACCATCGTTGTGGCCGCAATCGCCGCGGGCAACGTCGCCGCACGTGGCAGCTATACCACCACTTCCTGATTGTTTTTTGGCTAGCCGACGGCCGGACCTTGCCGATCGCCACTGTCATCATGTTCCCCGTCCTCCCCTCCATTAATCCCGACCGGCTACAGCCTTTGTCGCGCCGCCGTCACCATTTTTTGGCCATGCCACCGGCTGCCCACCGTCGCGTTCCCCTGCCCACTTTCGTGTCCGCCTGGTTGTACCTAACTCTGCCAGTCCGAACCCGAGTTCGTGTCTGTGTCCATCAGTGAAGACCAACCCAGCTGACCAGCTCATCAGTTTATTTAACCTAGACCAAGTTGACTCAATCCAACTCGGTTCGGTTTAGTTCAACTCAGTTGATTTGGTTTAGATTATTTTCAGCCATTTTCAGTCGTTTCTTGACTGATTTCGGTAATTCAAGACTCCCTAGATTAACTTAAATGATATTCACATTATTTAGCATGTTTGGATGTTGATTTCCTATTTCTTGTTATTTATATATTTGTATATTATAATGAATGATTATGTGGCTAATTATTGTTATTGATAATGTATTTATTCATAGATATTATTTTTGTTCATGTTTATCTTATTTTTATTAATTAATTAACTGATTACTATTTATTTTCTTCCTCGTGTTATTATTTATACATATTTAATAGTATGTTTGTATATTCGATATTTCTATTAATATTCTTCATGATTAATTCACATTAGTCATTTATTTATTTGTTATTTATTATTGCTTATAATATAATTACTTATTAATATTAGTTTTATTTATGTTTTCTAAATTGTATTTATTTATTTACTTATCTATTTGTTTGTTCGTGTGTATGCTATTATTTATTTGTATTTAATCATGTATTCTTGTAATGTATAAGTATGATATTATTAATATTCATGATTAATGAGCATTAACTATTTTATTGATTAAATTATTATTTATTTATATGTTTACTAATACGGGTATATGTTGATATTTACTCGTGTTTACCCGTATATTTATATAATATAATTATAATATTATTTTATGACTAGAGTATTATTTATGTTCATGTATTGATTATTTATCTAATTTTCTAGAGAGAATTTCTTTGCTTATTTATTTATTATTTTTTATTATTATGTCTTGATTTTCGTGCCACATGTTTAGTTATAGGTTTGTTAGCATTGCTTTCTTTATTATGATGTTTTGATATATGAGCACATACCACGAGCATGCATTATATAGAGATGTTAGTATTTTACTTAATAGTGGGTTTTAATAGGTTACGGAGTCTGGGTTCACCATAGATGTGTCGATGCACTTGGATCTTGGACCAAAGATCCATAGGATTCACGCTTTTCTTGTTCTCCACTTGACTCCCTGCAAGTTGAGTTTAACCATGTTTTAGATGTAGGACGACATCAGCAGCATTTTATTGGATCCCTCCAATGTCAGGCTATTTAGCTGTGTTTTCTACACATGTTTAATAAAGCTACAAGGATGAGATCCCTAATTGGTTTTTGAACTGAAGCTCCAAAAATATACGATACAAGCCTCTTCCCTAAACCTATTATATAAGTGCACGTATTTTTACAGATTTCACGAATTAGAGAGTGAGCGTATGTAGAGATATGTATGGACCACGCTAGTATTCCTTCAAACCCTAAGGTAGTGCGGTGTATGAGGGTATTGTGTAACGTAACACATTTCTAGAATTTGTGGCACTAACTTAACCATTCATTTTGCCACTTGAATACCGTGGCGGGTGTAATATGGAGGATGTGAGGATGTAAGCGTTGTATGTATGAATATGAATATTATCCGTGCATATAATTAGTTTTTGTGGGTAGTAGAATACCTATTTGCCAGTTTGTACTCGTTATTTTTGGATTAGTAACACTCATTACTAACATTTTTAATGTAATATATGTAGGTCTTGCAAATCCTTAGTCGACTTTAGCGAGAGGACAGATAAACATTACACACACTTGAGCTCAGTGGAATTATTTTCTTTCTTACTTTTATTTATACTCGATGTGTTTTGACGCATTACTTAACAACGTCTTCCATTCTTATAACACCAAGTAGGTTGTTTTGATCTATTTTATTGATCGAGTCTTACCGACCAACAACTTTAAACATGATTCGACTCGATTGTAATATTTCTTATTCGGTTCTCAGGTGAACCGAAATCAGGGTGTTACATTTAATATCTTAAATTTAGATTTTCGTTGACTTTAAAGATGTATAATATTTGAATGAAAAATGAATTACAATTATTTAATTTTTTATTATATTTTTTTCAAGACAATTAGAGAAACTCTTATTATTAAGAAGTTAGAAGTTGAGGTTAGCCGGGTTCAAACCTGTGACCTTCTACTTCGAAATGTGTTTTTATTATTAGTTTTTTTAAGAAATTGAGGTTTGGAAATTCAAACCCATGACCCTTTGCAATAGGTATTTTTATTATATTTTTTAGATTTTATTGTATTTTAATTGGCTGATTTTCTTATTTTTAATCTCAGGCCATTATTGAGTTCCTATTTTATTAAAAAGTGTAGATATAGTCATGTAATGGTCTAACACATGTTTTAGCTAACTATCCCACTAGGGTTTATCAATGTCCTAATTATCATGATGAACTATTTCTTGTTGTACCTAACTAGTTTATATAATATACAGTCGCTTGCTATGAAAAAAATAAATTTGATGCATATACATAATAAGTTTTAAATAATATACGGTAAATGGATTATATTTATAGTCGTTATGGGTTATATTTGGTTTAACCGGATCAAAACAGGCTCAACCAAATTACTTTAAAATTATAAATAAAATAGTTTATAAGACATTGAAAATATTTTTGTGATTATTATATAATTAAATACCAGATAAAGGATTGTGGCTTCAACAAAAAATCATATTTGGAAAAATATTTGATTAAAAATCAGGTATGAAAGTATAAATCGGGCAAAATTAGTAGTCAGTCAGACCAATACAATAAACTATTTGACACTATAATGATCTTTGTATTACTCCTGCTATTTTTTACATCTACTCGCATTTGATGATCTGAACAAGCATGCAGCGATATGTTTACACTATATGCCAATATAACTTGCTCTTATAACTTATGTAGAGTTAATATAACCTGCTGGTGAATAGCAATTGCCAACTCATCATTTACCAGCCTATGTTAAAGAGACAATTTGATTTTATTTATTAACCCTCAATTAAATGAAGAGATGATACAGGTTTTTTTAAAAAAGAGAGGAGATGATACTCTTGTTTTAGACTTAACGTAAACCCACAACCCGATTTAGGGTTTATAATAGCCAATCGATCGGTTCAATCACTTGTCCAGTTCAATTCAACTTTTAGAACACGTGCGTAGGGCCAAGACCAACCGTATGTACGTGCTATGAGGGTTCATATATACCCGTGTATGTAATGATTGCGTTAACTACACAATAACAAACTGAGTTATCAATATACGAGAGCGTGGCCCGTTTATTTTATTTTGCCTAGTGAATCATAGAATTAGATTTATGCCGTTGATCATATTAAGATATGTTGATTAAGATTTTTAGTGGGGTTGGTAGCTTTTAGAGCATGTCACTCGGTGGATGTCAAGTTTGTTTTATTTTTCATTTTTATTTTGACTCACATCCATGACGTGTTTGACACTCCTTAGCAGCCCTTAGATAGCTTTTAAGAAGCTTTTAGAACCCACTTTACACCTAATTATTCTTATCCTAGCCAAGTTTAAAAAAACATGAAACTTACTCAAACCCGACCCCCGGCCCTTTCTCCCTCAACCTATCCGAACCCCCCCATCCAAACGAAGCAGGCAGTAGCACCACAACCAGTCAGCTACCCTTACCAAGCCTCCCCCTCTCTTTCCCTTCCCTTCCTCTACCCTGCTCGGCCCTCTTTCCTTCCTTCTTAGCCCCGCCAGCCAATCTCCTGCCAGTGGCCGCCCAACCCACTTCCACCTCCTAGTCCTAGTCCTAGCCCCCCTAGCCCTTCTCCTCACCGTGTGGCAGCCACAGCCGCCACTCCTCGGCAACCATCAACAACCGCCAGCAGCTGCTGTCACCTCCTCCTTGGGTCGTTAGGTACCCATTCTCCTTCCCATTTTATTTCATCATCATTTTTGCATCATATTATAATTACATTTCATTATTATGTAGGCTTTGTGGTGATTTTTGAAACTATGGAGTTATGTATTAATTTTTACAATTGTATAACTTAATTAGCTATTTGATTGATGGGGATTGAGTGGGATGATGATAATTTTAGAAATTGTGACGTGGTTAATGACTAGTATGTCATAATTGTTAATCAGTCGCTACGATGTAAAAAGTGAATATCTTTTGTTATAATTATAGGTGGATATTGATTTGTCTATCTAAATCATTTGTGGATTGATTAATGTTGATGTTGATATTTATAATGTTCGTGATGTGTAATGATTTTGAGATGTGGATAGCTAGTAGATTAGGAAGTGTGTACAATGATGTGAAAATACTCACCTCTTGGTTGTGAATAAAAGGGGATAATTGGTTAGTTGATTAAAAACCTTAGATTTCCTTAATTATGACATGTATTAATCAATTCATGTTGATGTTGTTAATTAACCAATTGATTATTTAATAACTAGATGTTGACTAGTTGTTTGAAAATCTGTAATAAATTGTTATGGTCCAATTAACTATCGTATATGCACTTATATCCCTTCCTTGTTCGTATTTTAAGTGGATAATAATTGATTATTGTTGTGCTGCATATATTTCCGTATATGAGTGTCTAATAGATTAACTCACTTGTCTTACCACATATCATATTTCGTAAATTGATGTTTAATGGGTTATGATTGTCCTTAACATGTTCCAACCATAAATTATTTCACTTAAGTATTAATCCTTCAATAGTTACTCTACTACTGGCCTTATTGCTATTCAACAAATATTGTTAGTGTTAGTGCATCTACTAAATTATCCATCTTGTATAATGTTTGTTTTTGTGATGTGTTACGATTACATTCATCTACCAAGTCATCCATGGGTTATGTAGACTATATGGGTGTAAAACCCGTGATTCAAATTAGGATTTTATAATCTGAACCGATCGGTTTGGCCATTATTTTCAGTCAAGTTAAGTTTTGATTACGAAATGACCATTCATTTTTCTCACCTGACCATACGTTTTTCCCACCCTAACATCTATATATTCTACACTTCAGACATTGTCACCATTCATCCTTCTCACCCAAGTTTATTCTCTTTTTTTCCTTCTTTTTTCCCCCACGATCCTAATTTAAGTTGGCCACAACCTCGTCGCCCTCACCACTGAGGATTAGGTTCAGAGTAGGAGCTCACCATTTAGGCGTTAAGACATGCTCAGAGCTTCTACCAGGTCTGTTTAGGGCGTGCCCCTGATTTATTGTTCTAGGACTCACCCTTGATTTATTGTTCTATTCTTTTGTGATTTAATTTTTATAGATTGTAGGACGAGTTAAGTGGCATTTTATTGGATCCCACTTAACCTGGGTTATTTAATCGATCGATTTTTTGGATTAATAACCCTGATGTGATCCCTCGAGTATGCTTTCAAAAATAAGATCCACTATAAGTTGCCTTCAGGCCTAATATATAAATCCCTACCAAGACCTATATATATGTAGTTTTTGCGATTTTTCGACAACTGTGCTACACGAGTGGGCATGGAAATAAGGAAAGGGCTTAGGATATAATAGTAGTCCTGAGGGAGCAGAAAGTGAAATGAGAATATGCCGAGGCATCAGTAGATTTCATAAAAATGTTTTCTTTCATATGAGACTTTGCTCTCATAGTCAGTTTAATATTAGTTATATTTTTGGAACACTCGTTACCGATGTGTTTTTATAATATATGTAGGTGATGAATATGAGTAGGATGAGCCAGCTAGGGCTGAGGAGTAGTGACGTCTCTTGCACACACACACATGTAAGATGATAGAATGTTAATGTTTTGTTTATGTTGCCATTATATTAAAGATGATGTAAGGTATGACAATTGAATTCATATGATGTGAAAAGTAATTAGAATGCACAAATGGGTCGAGACCCAAGATTTAGAATGAATTATGGAGCAAATTAGAATTTTTTGCAAATATCAATGTGTGATATATATATATATATATATATATATATATATATACATATTGATTTGATAGGGTGAACCTTAATTGCACTTTTAAGAGAAATTTTGTTTGTTCTATTTTTGGAATTTTTATCGACTTTATCATACTTATTTTGTTTGGTAAACTAGTTGTCATATCATTCATGTAGTAGGGTACCGTGCATTCAACCATGCATAGCGATAAACATCTTCCATCTTGAGATGCCGAGAGTAGATTCTCAGGGTTGGGTTCTGGTTAGTCGACCTAATCAGGACTAGTGACATTTCGGTTCGGTTCCTTAGAAAGAACTGGATTTAGGGTGTTACAATACGCGTTAGGATGTAGTTTTGTTGTGCAGGTACAAAGTAGAAGCACACCATCTAGCAGGGGTGGGCATCAGTCAGATGGACGTCGGACAAGCTGTTGTCTGTGTCTATCTAAAATTTCGTCGAACAAAACTTGTCCGACTAAGTCATTGTTCGAGTTGTCTGACGAGCCCAAGCAGTGTCCGTGGACAGTCCAAAATCAAAATCTTACCCTAACGAGTACTATTCACAGAGAGCCCTCATCTCCTCCGCTGCCACCTGCGGCCGCCCTCCACCTCCGCCGCCCTGCGCGCTCCCGAGTACCCCCATCGCCGCCCTCCGCCGCCCTGCGCGCTCCCCGAGTACCCCCATCGCCGCCCTGCGCGCTCCCTGAGTACCCCCCATCGCCGCCCTGCGCGCTCCTGAGTACCCCCTCCGCCGCCCTGCGCGCTCCCGAGTACCCCCTCCGCCGCCCTGCGCGCTCCCTGAGTACCCCCTCCGGCCGCCCTGCGCGCTCCCTGAGTACCCCTCCGCCGCCCTCCGCGTCGCCCTACCCTCCGCCACCCTCCGCGTCGCCCCTACCCTCCGCCACCCTCCGTGTGGCTTGCGGACCCCCTTGGCCGCCCTGTGCGTCGCCCTACCCTCGGCCGCCGCTTGCGTACCCCCTGCACACTGCCTGCGGACCCCCCTCGGCCGCTTTGCAACGCCCTGCACATTGATTGCGTACCCCCTCCACCACTGCTTGAAGACCCCTCCGTCGCCCTACACGTCGCCTGCGGACCCTCCGCCGTGTACCCCCTCCACCACCGCCGCCTACCTCCACCGCCCTCTGCCTCAACTTTCTTCTTTCTTGGGTTATAATTTTTACCTGCAAATTCTCAATTAAATAAAGGTCAAGTCTTTTATTTTATATCTACTCAGTTTAGGATTATATTTTATAAAGGTCAAGTCTTTCTGGTCTGCTTCGGACTTTGCAAATAGTGTGGAAGCTTTATCTCTTGTTGTAGAAAGAGGAAATAAGTTATGCAATTGTTACTGGATATATGTTGTAGATAAGGTTGTAAGACGGGTGTTGTTCTCACTCATGATGGTTCTATCAAGGGAGTGTGCTATTGTTGTGTTGACCATACAAATCAGGTGGATATTTGTGACGAGAATAGAGCTTTGCAGGGAGACTTTAGTAAAGGTGGTATCTATGAAGGATAGAGGGTTTAAACTGTCCAAGAAGGAGAGTTTTAGCATAAGACATGAGTTAATAGTTTGTGAAATTTTTGGAAGACTAAAGGTTGACACTCAAGGGATTCTCCCAACGAGGGTGGAGAGATGTACAAAGAGGTCTCCAATCGGGGGTATGGTTGGTGTTGCCCATTCTACCTAAAGAATTCAAATGGGGTTTTTCGTTTCATGTGATGTTTAAGGAAGTCAACCTAAAGAGTGCTCCTTATAGCGGGGAAGGGGAGATTTATTGGATTGGTTTCCTTCGCATGAGGATGAACAAAGGAAGAAAGGAAGCACGAGAAAAAAGATCGACGCCGAATTCCAGAAGCCTGATGCCCAGGCTCACATTGGCATGTGCCCTGGTGCACAAGTTCTGTTTGGCAAATAGTAACCTGATGCCCGAGCACCGGGTATCAGGTGCTCTTGTGTGACGTTTTTAATTTCGTTATCAGATTAATTGCAGAGGATGGCCTAAGGTTTTTGAACATGAGAGAAAAGAAAGAACTTTAGCTGAGAAAGACACCACTTTCATGATTGTGATCCACTGGATCGTCAAGTTCTATATTGGATCATCAATCGAAGGTGGTTCCTTTATTAAGATCAACATGTTTGTAACAATTTTTCTACTCTTGCTTGGATCACCCATTGATGATGATTGTATTATTAATCTATATTTGGGAGTACCTTGTAGTCTTTCCTTTCGTATAGGAGGGCTTCCACGTAAAATATGTGTGTTCTCTATCTTTTACTTGCCGGCAAGATATGGTTTGTTCATCATTTGCTTTATTTTGTCAAAACACAGGGTAATTGGGATTTAGTGATTGACAAATTCTAACAACACATTCATTAAAAACCAGCCCGTCACAAATATTATATCAAATTAGGAGAAGCAAAATTACACACTTTGAGAAAGAGAGTAAGAGAAAGCAATATATGAGGGACAAGAGGGCTGGGGATAGCGACACTACGAAGAAAAAGCCTAGGCAAAGGTAAAAAGGTCCCAACAGGCCTCCTCAATCTTGGTTATTTCTTCTGGAGGCTGGCCTTCAGACTGCCCGAGTCTCTGCAATCCACAGAAAGAAACTTCTTCAAGCTCATCTCCTCCTTCGCCACGGATTCAAACTAGGTCCAGACAAGCCCCCACTCTTCTGTACTGCCAAAGCATTCTGCATCTCCCCTCACAGCTCATACCACTTAGAGCAGCTCCCCCTGGCTATAAAAGTAGCAAAACAGAGCGAAAGGACAAAAGAGGGGTCGTTGGGCAGTAAATGAAGATATAAATAGCATGGAAAAGTCGCCGAATCTGGGGGAAGAACACTTCGAATCGGAAAATTTGGGAGTATGTTATTGTTATATTAAGCGGTCCTTTTTCATAACAACTTCAGTATTTGCCCTTGTCCAACCCAATGGACTATTACCCTACATTTGCCCACATGCTAAGCTTACAATGTGTTTGCTGACATCTAAAGCTTAAAATTTTGAAACAAGCAATTAGACCATATGAAATTTATATGACACCAGAGTTAAAGGTCAAAGTTTTGAATCCCAAGAGTGATATTTGAGGAGAGAAATTTGTGCGATAAGCCTTAAAAATGATAATAAAAATATTAAGTATTGTTCAAAATATTAAGCAATTCCCTTACATAA
The DNA here is from genome assembly GCA_033002965.1 of Piper betle. Lineage (NCBI taxonomy): Eukaryota > Viridiplantae > Streptophyta > Magnoliopsida > Piperales > Piperaceae > Piper > Piper betle. The sequence goes on along the minus strand of JAURVB010014728.1, from coordinate 12,106 downwards.
CAACTTAAAATTTTGAAACAATTGGTTAAACAATTTATAAAAAGGCAAAGAGTAGAAAAATTATTAAAGTAAATATTAAGTAAAAAATATTAAGTGGTTCACTTACCTTACAATTTAATTGAACTTATGGGTCAAAGTTGTCAAAACATTTATCACATCCTATCGAAAACAAAGGGGAAGGCTTCTTATCCCTTAACGATTCGGCCCCAACTGCAATGTAATAAGCTAAGTCATCTCTTTAAAAATAGTTAACAAAGTTGAAGATCTATAGTCTATTGCTATTAATAAACAAGATCTTACCCCCATTAAGTATTAGATGTGGGACTAAATTGAGGAATTTACAATCCACCCACATTAGAAAATTTCGAAATTTCGTCCCTAAAATTCTTACACTTTACATGTACGACCTTTTTGGCCTATGACTGATAGCTTAGCCAATGTCCCAAGTCTAGCCTACCTTTTAAGGTGGAACGTGGAATCTTTGCTACTATTTGTAATGATTCGGCCCAAAGTACAATATAAGGGATTAAGCCATCTCTTCAAAAGTAGTTAACTAAGTTAAAAATCTGTAATTCACTCCCACTAATAAACAAGATCTTACCCACGTAAGTTTTTAGATGTGAGACTAAGTTTAGAGATTTCACAATCTACCCACTAATAAAAATCCGTATTATGTCGTGAAAGCTCATGACCAAATACGGAACCAAGAGGCTCTGATACCATTTATAATGACCCGCATTAAACAGCCAGGGGTTACTAAAAAAAATAAGCAAGGATATAAAAACTAAAATGCACATACATGCATTATAACATGACATACAATTATGCTTGGGTATAATGTAACGAAAATAATTAAACATGAGATTCAAACATCTTTAAGAAATAATTAACCATAAAAATAAATCATGTTATATTAGATATAACAAGCAAACAAAGACATAAAATAAACCAAATATGTGAAAACAAAGTCCCACCGCCTCTAAACTATTTCTCATAGTCACAATTATAACTCAAAAAATATAAATATGAAGTCCAATCTTATTCATCAATTCTTCCATCTATAGTTGGTAAGGGAACTACCAATCACAGAATCAACCATTAGTCTGAAGCTGCGCACCTGTGGTCACAAAACCGCGTTAGTGCTAAACCTACTAAACAATTATCCAACATCATTATTTATTAAGTATTTTAGTGATTATAAGTCTATGCCAAACTTCAATTATGCCGGGAGGAGTAGCCGTCCCATCCAATTATAATCTCATGTATGCCTACACACGCTTCTTGCCATTGCGCCTTTCGGTATTACAAGTGCCATCTATAATTACCGATATTTGGCATTGACTCACCCTTTCGGTATTACAAGTGCATAATGAGTTGTCTTATGCCATTGCGCCTTATCACTTCTTTAGGCATAGGGGCAGGTATTTCATCTTTCAAGAATTTCAAAGGTGTGGCCCTGTGTTAGACTGAGTCAATTCCTTGACCCGATTGCATTCGGCGTATGGTGGTCGAATCTGAACTTTATTTTTGCATAGTTATTTATATTATTTGAGTTATAATTATGACTATTGGAAACGTTTTGGAGGCTGTGAGACTTTGCTTTTGCATAGTTGGTTTATTTTATGTCATTGTTTATATGTTACATCTAATATAACATGATTTATTTTTAGGGTTAATAATTTCTTAAAGATGTTTGAGTTTCATATTTAATTATTTTCATTACATTATACCTCAAGTATAATTGTTTGCCATGTTATGATGCAAGTGCATACATTTTAGTTTTTATGTCCTTGCCTATTTTCCTGAGTAACCTTCAGTTGCCTAATGCGGTTCGTTACAAATGGTATCAGGGCTTTTGATTCTGTATTAGATAGTGGGCTACACTAAAGATGTTAGTCTATCGTTCGTGAGCCAAAGAAAGTCGTGGGCTTGGGCTAACAAGTGTTAGATAGTGGGCTTGGGTGGATTGTAAAATCCTAAATTTCTTAACGTGAATGAATTGTGAAATCCTTAAACTTAGTTCCACATCTAATACCTAATAAGGTAAGATCCTGTTTATTAATGAAAAAGAACTATAGATCTTAAAACTATAGGTTAGTTTCATGTGTATAATTTACGGTTTGTTCTTATTTCAAATTATCTCTGAACCATGAAGAATGAGCATTTGTATTATTGTAGAGGGATCTTGACAGGAACAAATAAAATGAGTGCACCGAATTTGATTAGTAAGATTCAAAACAAAACTGTTTAGGCATTGATACCATCTAAGGAGTTTTTATGCTGGAAAAATTTGTGATATTAACAGCCATAACTGGCCGCCCATTTCACAAACATGCTTACATGTTCTGAATGTATGTTGTCACCTAAGAAATTTACTTTCAAGTTTATGCTCTGGAATCATTTAGCTCTATATATGTTGGCTTTTCCATGAATTCGTAGTTTTTATGCTAGTTTTCATGATCTGAGATCATGAACATGCAGTTTAGGTTTAACAAATTCTCTCTTCATATTTCTCCCTTACTGCTAATGTGCTTCCATTATGTTTTGACCAGAATAGTTGTATGGCTTGCCATTTTTTTCCCTAGAACCTTTATGATGTAGAAATTTCAATCAGTTGTGCTTTCCATGTCATGGTGTCCTTGTGTCGTTTCTTATCTGTTTACTTGCCCCAAGGATAACTAAATTGTTTGTTGGGATTCAAACAGTGGTGAATTATTTACGACATTTTGGTTTGTATCTCCCTGTTTGCTTTTGTTTTTGCTCAGAATGCCCTCGTATTGTTAGTGTGACACACTCAAAATATATAATATGAATATTTGATGTTTCTATGTTCATATATTTTCGTTGTAGATAATCTATAAAGTGCGTGAGGACACCATTTAAAATTTTAATTGTAATAGTCATTGGTATCCGAGCTTGCCAGGAATCATTTTGGCTTCTTTGTTTTGATGACATATATGGTTTCTACAATATAGAGGTGAGAATAATTGTATTTATACATAATCCATTTATGGCCTATTGATTTTTCTCTCTCAATGCGGGCTTGTACCAGACATGCATCCACAGCTGGTGACACGACTGCTGGTACTAGTTTTTGAACCAATTGGGCTTGGTTAAGTGGTTAAATACCGGGGATTATTTTTCGTTTGGTCATTCTTTATTGCTTTCGTTTTATTATCTTTGATATTATCATCTCTAATAATTGGCTTGTTTCATTCTGTTTTAGTACACCATCCAACTCAGAGGCATCAACCACTTAGATGTGCACTTTATTATAAATTTGAGGGTCAAAATTTGTCAATCCATTTTATAATTTCTTGTTCATTGTCCTGGATTGATCCTCATTGGCTTATAGTTTTCTTTATTATTATAGATCTATTGCCCTTTTTATTATCAGAATCTGGTCTTCTAGGGTGATTATTAATTTACTGCAGAGTGTTTGCTCTTAGGTCTATTTTGTAAGATGTGGGTAAAGCAATTAAAACTTGTAACACAAACTTAACCTTGGCTGCCAGAATATTTTTATCACGTCTGTTCCTCTCTTGTTTTTTGGTAAATGAAAAATAGAGATAACATGATACCAGAAAATTGTAGCATCTATCTATTGCTTTGGATGCAAATTGCTTTGATGTGGTAGTTCTTCTTTTGTTCATTAGCAATTTAGATTGAAGCAATTGATGTCTATGTGCTATTGGGAAAATTGTATCTTTTGGTTTAATTTGTTTTCATTCAATTTGTTTTCCCCAAAAGGTAGCTACCCATCTCTTCCATTCTCTTTTCATATATTTTTCCTCTTTTTTCATATAAACCTTATCATTTTCCTTAATTAATTGTCTGGTATAATAATCGTTCAGCTTTCTTAGTTTCCGCTAAAGTAAAACCTTCATAAACATGGTAGTTTAGTGATATGGTGTGTGACTGGTGTTTTTTTTTTAGGCTAAGTGGAGGAAGTTTTTGTATGTACTGTCTTAAAAGTAAGGTTGGAGCATTTTTGGCTGCTGCAGTGCTAGCAGAAACTAATTTCCATACTCAGATTGAAGCAGATATTAGACCTTTGAGAGGATTACTACATGGGCTATTCTTTGTAATTACAGGGACGTCAATTGATACCCAGGTACTTTCAAGTTTTCGTTTCTTATTGAAATTATTCTATTGGAATATTTGAGAGGGTGCATGTAACATTGCCAAACTTAACATTGCAGTTAGTTTGATTCGTAGTATGTGTATGTTCACCTTGATTTGCCTAATGAAACTCCCCCTAAAAGATCATAGATGTATTTACCAAAACTGATTGAAGGGGACTTGAATTACGCTTACTAGCCATTACTCTCCCTGCTAGTGAATTAGCGGGATGGGTGATTAGGCAGAAAAAGAACTCCAAGGAAAGAAATTACAGCGGCTGCAAAAACTCAAAATTAAGGTTGCTCGAGTTGCAATGCCTAACTCTTGAGCAGAAGAATGCAGCAGCATTTGATTTCCAGATACTTGCCAAGAAGTCAGAGATGGACAGAATCGAAGCCGAATACCAGATTGCTGCACGTGAATATATATAGGCACTGTTTAATCCTCCCACCATTAAAATCCTATCCATGTTTCCTTTTCTTCTTCGATAATGAAGGCTATGATTGATCAGGGAACTAAAGGTTGAGCTTGATAAGTTAAGAGAAGCAGGTGCTGCACAGAAATGGGTTTTATTTATTAACAGAACTTGTCAAATGACAAGCAGTATTTCTGTTGCAAAACAAACAACTAGTTGCAAAAACAACAAGTCTTCTTACTAAAAGACTTGTACATTTTTCTGTCACTTCATTCTACAAATGATGGTGATTTCTTCCAATCGTGTAGGTTATTAGAGGCCTTGTGATGGAAAAGGAAAAAGGCAATTTGGTTACGCCAAGAGAGCTATCATGACTCCAAAATGATGTCCACTCAAGCTGTTAGGTATCATATAGAATGTTTTATGTTGGTTGCCATGCATACATGTTTATTGGCATGGGTTCTCCTTGCAAATAACTTGACAGGTTCTTATAAAATATTTCTTCATGTTTTTTCATTTCCTTATTATGTAAGTGAAATGTATGGAAAGGAGCTTGTTGATTTGAGAAAGGAAAGCCGATGGGAATTCCTTAATGCATTTTTTTCTGTTTCTGAAGGTGTTATGTTCATGCAGGTTTACACTTCTGTCCTATTTAAGGAAAAAATTACCCCATTCTATATTTAAGCGAAATTGTTTGATTGTTATATATAGATAGTGTTGCATGGCATATATTAGCGATTTGTTCGCTTATATGCTGACTTGTATGAATTTGGTGTGAGTTTCCTCCCCCAAATCAATGACGAGCTCCTTCCCTTTTCCCTGCTTGTTCCCTTGCTTCGGTGGGGCCATGGATTTGACGACCAGCCTGCGAAACAGAGGAGGTTGGGAGGATGCGACTGAAATGGTGGAGGACGGGACAGGGATGAAACCCTTGCTCCCTTGTTGATCGTTCTAGAAAGTAGGAAGAAGATAAATGGAAAAACAAAATCAAGAATTCAATTCTTCAAGTCATGCCAATTACAGTTTGTTTCTCCCCCTTTTATTCTGTTTTCCAGCCCAACTCCTAGTTTTCCGCCAGTACATTTCATTCAAAACTGACGGTTACAACTAAATGCTGACAGTTCGAAGCCCGCAATGCCCCTTCGTACTCCTCTACTCACTATATTCATACCAATTACCCTCCCCTTTACAAGAACCTTGTCCCCAAGGTTGTACAGATTACGAATTACAAGGAAGTATCCGCCATTGGAGTAGTATAAGGTAAGAAATTGGTACAGGAATAACAGCTGGCCAAGGCGCGACGAAATGCCATGCTTCAAAGCCAATGCATTAATCCCAGCAGCAATAGACGTGCACCTGTTTGATCCCAAGTGGCCCCCAATCTGCTGAATGCCACAAGTACCAAGCCTGGCCTTAGAAGTTAAAGATGCAGAAATAACAGCAATAACAAGAACAGAGGGCAATGTTTGCTCGGAGCTCCTATAGGATCGACCAACGAATGCAACCACCGTTCTCCTTAAATCAGGATAATGTTTTATCTCCTTATCAGAAATGATTGAAAGTAGCATGCCAGGAAGCTGGAAAAATTCGTGAAAAAACAATTGAGTGATTGCCGGAGCTGGGAGTGGAACTTGTTCAAATGCTTGTAGCGACTTGTCCACTTGTTCTTTTGGTAGGATTGATAATGGCGTCTTGAAGTGCTGCAGGGTGTGAACCACCTGTAAATTCATTAACAACCCCTGTTTTTGGGTTTTGAATGAATGGGATGGCTTCTTCTTATCACACAACTGACCAAGGGGGAAAAGTTGTCCATGCAGCTCTATTGTTTTGCCTTTTTCAGTGAAAGACATTGTTAGGAATTCAAAATTCCATAGTATGGATCCCAATGTCTTCAACCATTGGATGCCGAGAACAACATCAAATTCTGCCAGCGGAAGGACGAAGAAATCTGTCACCGTCTTATACCCGGGAAGATCTAACTCAACGCTCTTACACTGTTCCCCACAATTTATTCTCTCGCCAATAGCAACCTGAACGTTTATGCTCTTGTTTGTTTCCACCGGCAGCTTCAATTTCCGGATCAAACTTGCATTCAAAAAGTTGTGTGAGCTCCCCGAATCAATTAGCACTGTTACTTGGTGTCCTCTCACTTTCCCCAACAACCTCATAGTGTTAGCAAGTGATGCATCAGTTAATGCAGTAAAAGAAATTGCCGGAGTCATTGAATCCCCTTCCTGCGCACTGTCCTCTTGTGCTGAAAGATCCTCTTCCCCTATGACTTCAATGGTGAATAGCTTCTTGCATTTGTGTCCAGGGAAAAATTTCTCATCACATTTGAAACATAACCCTGCTTCTTTCCTTTCTTGCAACTGTTTGACACTGAACTTCCTGCCGGTAGTTGTCTCTTTAGGTTGAAAATCTGCATCCATAGCTACTTCGCCTTTGCTACTTTCCGAATTGTGTTCCTTTTGAGAGGGAGCAGCTGTGTATTGAGAATTCCCTCTCACTTGTCTTCCATATGTATGCAATCTCTGGCTCACATGATGCTCTAAATGTCTGGCGAGTCCTTGTGCATCTAATAAAGTCTCTGGTTTTCTTGCTTTTACCTCCATTCGCAGCTGGGACTTGAGACCACAAGTGTAACTACTAATCTTCTGTTTTTCGGTCATATGTCCAGCTCTTGATGCCAATCTATTGAATCGAGCAGTGTATTCTTGGACTGAAGAATCCTGAGATAATCGAGTGAGATCTCCGTAAAAATCTTCATAATCCGAGGGTCCAAATTGCAAGTTCATGGCCTCTTTCAGCTGCTGCCAAGAAGTCATTTCCTGATGTTGTTGCAGCATATCGAACCAAATCTAGGCGTCGTCCTCCAAGTGGAAGCTTGCTAGTTCGACTTGCAATGCTTCATGGACATTGTACAACTTGAAAAATTTCTCTGCTCGACTGAACCATGAGATGGGATCCTTTGCCCCATCGAATTTAGGGAAACTTAGTTTGGATCCCTTCAAGCAGTCCTCAATTTGCACAATTGGATGAAACCCCCCTGGACATTATGACGAACAGGTTCCACCCTTGATCTGAGCATTTCTTGCTGAAACCTTCCCCTGAAGACATGGTTGGCAATTCCCTCCCGGTCTAGCTTGCGGAATCCTTCCTCCCGACATCCTCGCCTGTTCTTCCCTTTGGGTGTTTCTTCGACTATCCTGCCATTGATCATCAATATCCAACCCAACAACAGGAACCCTCATATGAGGTGTCCCAATTCCCTCACGATTATCCAGATTCCCCCTATCCTCAACCCTCGATTGCAGTAACAATTCGAGTTTTGCAGAAATTTCAGCAACGGCAGTAATCAAATGATCCTGAATCTGTTTAATGTGAGATAATTCAACCGAGTTGGGTGATGGATTCATACCTCCCTCGCCTTGCTCTGATACCAAATTGGTGTGAGTTTCCTCCCCCAAATCGACGACGAGCTCCTTCCCTTTTCCCTGCTTGTTCCCTTGCTTCGGTGGGGCCATGGATTTGACGACCAGCCTGCGAAACAGAGGAGGTTGGGAGGATGCGACTGAAATGGTGGAGGACGGGACAGGGATGAAACCCTTGCTCCCTTGTTGATCGTTCTAGAAAGTAGGAAGAAGATAAATGGAAAAACAAAATCAAGAATTCAATTCTTCAAGTCATGCCCATTACAGTTTGTTTCTCCCCCTTTTATTCTGTTTTCCAGCCCAACTCCTAGTTTTCCGCCAGTACATTTCATTCAAAACTGACGGTTACAACTAAATGCTGACAGTTCGAAGCCCGCAATGCCCCTTCGTACTCCTCTACTCACTATATTCATACCAGAATTTGCAATCCAGTTGGTTGACAGATCTCTTTTTTGTTTCTTTAATTATACTATGTGAACTGCTTGAATGCTATACTTTTCTTGATAATATATCTAATGTTATTCATTAATTCTGTGTAGGGTGCTCATCTTTTATTTTTTGATAGGGAAATGACTGCCATCTACTGTTTGCCGTAGAATGACAAATAACAGTTTGCGGGTCGCTAACCTTCAACACTATTGTTTTTGGAATGAACACAAGTGAAACTCGTTCATGCACAACTTTTAGATAATTCTAATATGCGGAGTTGAAGATTTTGTAATCACCATTGTAAAAGAGAGTTTCTTTTTTAATGTGTATTTTATGTGCATGCTTATTTGTTGTTAAATGTTCAATCTTTGTATTCTATCCTATATGTGTTATATGCGAACTATGAAAGAAAATATATTTTGTAAGAAAGATGCATCTAATTTCGACTTTAAAAGTCATTTTTGACCTTTCTCATCTTGCAACTCTTGTTATAGTTTTTATTAAACAGGTTTTGTGAAGCAATATGGTCATTTGGGTATTTTTTTTTAAAAATGCTGTCAATTGCTATCATCAAAATTTTGATGGTAAAAGGTCAATTAAATTTATATTAAGAAAACTACTATCAGTTTTACCATCAAATTTTGATGGTAAAGAAGCAAGTTCTTGTAAAAAATTTACTGTCAGGTACACCATCGATTGTATTTGATGGTAAAGGGAAGCATATAGACGGGTTGAAGTTTGTATTACGCTACTGTCAACGTCCTCTTGCTCTCTTGCTGGTAAAGTTCCTTCTGCCGTCAAAACATGTTATGACGGTAAACTTACCTTCAAAAATTGCGTCACGGTGACTTTTGTTGAGAAAAATCCCCAAAATTGGAGATTAACCACAGCGAACAAAAATAATGGAAAAATAAGACCTAAGAAATAAGATAAAACAAAACCACAAAAGGGCAGAGATTTAACGTGGAAAACCCTCCTTCAATCGAGAGTCAAAAACCACGGGCAACAACGAACAATTCACTACTTCAACCAAAGATTACAGTCATCAAATATATAAAGAGATGTACAAGAAGATTACTCACACACCCTATACTATTGAGATTACAGGATTTCACTCTCTCTCAATACTCCGTATAAGATAAACTCGTGAATATTTTTCCCTCTTCTTTTATCACTATATCTCTCTCTATCTCTCTTTTTCTTGTCTTTTCTTCTGCTTGTCTTGCCTTCTACTTGTCTTGCCCCCTCTAAGAATGAGGCAAATGAAGCTCAATTTATAGAGAAGCTTTGAGACCCTTCAATCTCCATGGAACAACTAACAGCCACCTCTATTAATATTCCGAGATTTCTTTAGTATTCCGAGTGTGACAATGGGCTACATATCATTAATACAATTACACATATTAACAATCTCCCACTTGGAGTCCGATTGGAACACACCAGTCCAAACTCTTCCTCCACTTGTTCGTTGCATGAGTCCACCTGCTTGTTAGTGCAAGTTCACCAAAGTTGAGCAAAAACTCAACTTTTTCCATCCACCGGTTTAGTCAACATATCCGCCGGATTATTTTTTCCATCTATCTTCTCCAACTTCAATTTACGTTCTTCTAACAAAGATCTGATAAAATGATACCTTAACCGAATATGTTTGGTCCTAGAATGAAATGCCGAGTTCTTGGCTAAATGGATTGCACTTTGACTATCACTGTACAACCTGCAATCAACCCCATTAAAACCTAACTCATTCATTAAAGTTTTAATCCAAATATATTCCTTGCTAGCTTCTGTAGCAGCCACATATTCAGCCTCAGTTGAAGACAGAGCAACTATCTTTTGCAATTTGGAAACCCAACTCACCGCGGTTCCACCAACTGTAAAGATGTATCCGGATGTACTCCTACCATTGTCTCTATTTCCAGCATGGTCCGAGTCCACATAACCTTGCACATCAATATTATCACCCCCAAAACACAAACAGTAATTAGAAGTTCCTTTCAAGTACCTGAAAATCCATTTCACTGCCTCCCAGTGTTCTTTTCCTGGGTTCATCATGAATCTGCTCACTACTCCCACTGCATGTGCAATATCTGGTCTTGTACTCACCATAGCATACATAAGACTTCCAATAGCTGAAGCATAAGGCACCTTTTTCATGTGAGCTTTATCCTCCTCACTCTTAGCACCTTGTTCTTTGGACAATTGGAAACTACCCAAAGTAGTAGTCACTGGCTTGGATTCATTCATGTTGAATCTCTCAAGAACTTTCTTCACATACCCTTCTTGAGATAACCACAACTTCTTGTTCTTCTTGTCTCGGGTAATTTGCATCCCAAGAAGTTGTTTTGCTTCACCCAAATCCTTCATGGAAAAACTCTTGGCTAACCTCATCTTGAGACTAACAATTTTCTCCATACAAGTCCCTGCAACAAGCATGTCATCTACATACAAAGTTAAAATAATGTAATCGCCATCATTAAACTTTTGTAGATATACACAGTGGTCCGAATTGCTCCTAGCAAATCCATTATCCAACATAAACTTGTCAAATTTCAAATACCACTGTCTTGGTGCTTGTTTGAGTCCATATAGACTCCTCTTCAATTTGCACACCATATTTTCTTTACCTTTGACTTCAAATCCTTTTGGTTGTTCCATATAGATCTCCTCCTCCAAATCACCATGAAGGAAAGCTGTATTTACATCAAGCTGCTCTAAATACAACCCCTTTACAGCCACAATACTCAAAATAATTCTAATAGAAGTCATTTTTACAACAGGTGCAAATATATCATGAAAATCAATCCCTTCTCTTTGACCAAAACCTTTCACCACAAGTCTTGCCTTATACCTTTGTACACCACCGGCTTCAGACTTGATCCGATAGATCCACTTGTTTTGTAGAACCCTCCTTTTTGGTGGCAACCTCACCAACTCCCATGTATGATTCTTCTCCAACGATGACATCTCATCCTTCATGGCCAACTCCCACTTAAGATGAGCTTTGTCACTCATGGCTTCATCATAGGACTCTGGTTCTCCTGCATCAGTATACAAAACATGTTGTACAATTAAATTTAATTTCTGAGTAGGCTTTCTAACCCTTGTGCTCCTCCTTGGTTCAGGAGCAACAACTATCTCTTGTGGTGGCTCTGAGTCATCAATTTCAACTTGTGCATCAGAATATTCAGAATCTGATTCATCATCATTTGGTTGATTAGCCTGTGACTCACCTTCTTGTTCGGTCTCTTCAGAAGATAATTGTTCCTCATCACTTGGAACAAATCCTTGATTTTCAGCACTTGGCATCTCTTCATCTGTCTCATCAAGCTCCATATACTCTTTTTCTTTTGACTCCTCATTCTTTCCTTCTTTCATGTCTTTGTACATGCACTCTTCATTGAATACAACATCCCGACTTCGAAACACCTTGTTGTTCTCGAAATCCCACATCCGGTAACCATACTCATCACCTCCATATCCAAGAAATACACATTTGCGGGACTTTGTATCAAGCTTCTTTCTTGATTCCCTGTCAACATGTGTATATGCAATACAACCAAAGACTTTAAGAAAAGAGTAGTCAACTTTCTTACCAGACCATACCTCTTCCGGTATTTTTCCATCTAAGGTGCTTGATGGACTTCGGTTTATTAGATAGACAGCTGTATCCACTGTGGCACCCCAAAGATGCAAAGGGAGTCCAGCATGA